>JAJIBD010006831.1:0-34850 GCA_021461705.1 Cryptotis parvus | reverse complement strand
TTTTTATTTTTTATTATACCTCCCGTGAAACATACAATTACAAAGGGTGTTCACAATTGGTTCTTGGTAATACAGTATACCAGCATCCATCGCCTCCACCAGTGCCCCATTTCCACCACCAATGTACCCCACACCCTCCAACCCACCTTGAGGCTGCCTCAATAGCAGGTACCCCAGTCTCCTTTGTCTCTGCTCTCTCTGTCTCTGCATCTCTCTTCCCTCTTATTTACTACAACATTGTGGCTAGCCCCTGCAGATATTTAGAGTTTATCACTTAAGTCTCTTTGTGTATATTCAATGGTGAGTTTTAATCTGCCATTACCATTTCCCACATTTAGTAAAACACTGGTATCTATTTATATCCTATTAATGAATGCAGTCATTCTATATCTGTCCTTTTCCTTCTGACTAATTTCACTCAGCATGATAGTCTCCATGTCCATCCATTTGCAGGTAAATTTCATAATTTCATCTTTTCTGACAGCCGCATAGTATTCCATAGTGTAGATGAACCACAGTTTCTTTAGCCAGTCCTCTGTTCTCGGGCATTTAGGTTGTTTCCAGATTCTAGCTATAGTGAATAGAGTAGAGATGAATAAAGAAGTACAGATAGTGTTTCTGCTATGTGTTTTTCGGTCTCTCGGGTATATTCCCAGGAGTGCTATTGCTGGATCAAATGGGAGCTCAATATCTAGTTTTCGGAGGAATGCCCATATTGTTTTCCAAAAGGGCTGGACCAGTCGGCACTCCCACCAACAGTGGATCAGAGTCCTTTCCCCACCTCCACGCCAGCACCGGTTGTTCTTGCTGTTTTGGATGTGTGCCAAGTCTCTGTGGTGTGAGATGGTACCTCATTGTTGTTTTGATTTGCATCTCCCTGATGATTAAAGATGAAGAGCACTTTTTCATATGCCTTTTGGCCATTCGAATTTCTTCTTTTTTGGAAGCTTCTGTTCATTTCTTCTCCCCATTTTTTGATGGGGTTGGCTGTTTTTTTCTTGTGGAGTGCTACCAGTGCCTGATATATCCTGGATATTAACCCCTTGTCAGATGGGTATTGGGTGAATATCCTTTCCCACTCTGTGGATTGTCTTTGTATCTTGGTCACTGTTTCTTTTGAGGTGCAGAAGCTCTCAATTTTATATAATCCCATTTGTTTATCTTTGCTTCCATTTGCTTGGTCAGTGGTGTGTCGCCTTTAAAGATACTTTTCGCTTTCGATGTCGTAGAGCATTTCTCCTATGTTTTCTTCCGATGTACCTTATAGATTCATGTCTGATGTTGAGATCTAGAATCCATTTTGATCTGACTTTTGTGCATGGCGTTAGAAGGAGGTCTAAGTTCATTTTTTTACATGTAGCTGCCCAGTTTTCCCAGCACCATTTGTTGAAGAGGCTTTTTTGCTCCACTTAATATTTTTTGCTCCTTTATCGAAGATTAAGTGGTTGTATATTTGAGAATGTGTTTCAGGATACTCAGTTCTATTCCATAGGTCTACGGGTCTGTCTCTATACCAATACCACACTGTCTTAATTACAACTGCTCTGTAGTAGAGCTTGAGGTTGGGGAAAGTGATACCCTCCCATCTTCTTTTCCCCAAGGATTGCTTTAGCTATTCGTGGGTTTTATTATTCCATACAAATTTCAGGAGTGTTTGTTCAATTTCTTTGAAGAACATCATGGGTATCTTTATAGGGACCGCATTGAATCTGTATAAAGCTCTAGGGAGTATTACCATTTTGATAATGTTAATCCTTCAAATCCATGAGCAGGGAATGTGTCTCCATTTCCTCAGGTCTTCTTTTATTTCCTGAAGTAACGTTTTTGTAGTTTTCTTTGTAGAGATCCTTTACATTCTTTGTCAAACTGATTCCTAGGTATTTGATTTTCTGGCAGCAATTGTGAATGGGATAGTTTCTTTAATGTCCCTTTCTTCTCTTTCGCTGTTTGCATATAGGAAGGCCATTGACTTTTGGGTATTGATTTTGTACCCTGCTACTCTACTATAGGAATGTATTATTTCTAGGAGCCTCTTGGTAGAGAGTTTCTGGTTTTCCAGGTATAATATCATGTCATCTGCAAATAGTGATAACTTGGCTTCTTCCCTTCCTATCTGGATGCCCTTAATGTCTTTTTCTTCCCTGGATTGCTATGGCAAGTACTCTCCAGTACTATATTGAATAGAAGTGGTGAGAGTGGGCAGCCTTGTCTTGTCCCCTGATCTTAAGGGGAAGGCTTTCAGTTTTTCCCCCATTGAGAATGATGCTCGCTGTGGGCTTGTAGTAGATGGCCTGGATTATCTTGAGGAAGGTTCCTTCAATCCCCATTTTTCGGAGAGCTTTCATCATGAACGGGTGTTGAATCTTGTCAAATGCCTTCTCTGCATCTATTGATATGATCATATGGTTTTTTATTTTTCTTTTTGTTGATATGATGTATTATGTTGATTGACTTGTGGATGTTGAACCATCCTTGCATTCCCCGGGATGAATCCCACTTGGTCATGGTGTATAATCTTTTTGATGACTCTTTGGATTCTATTTGCTAGTATTTTGTTGAAGATCTTAGCATCTGTATTCATCAGGGAGATTGGTCTGTAGTTTTCCTTTTTTGTGGCATCTTTGTCTGCTTTGGGTATCAGGGGTGATATGTGCCTCGTAAAAGCTATTTGGGAGTGTTTCTGTTTCTTCAATTTGCCGGAAGAGCTTAAAAAGAATTGGGAGTAGGTCCTCTTTAAAGGTTTTGTAGAATTCACTGGTGAATCCATCTGGACCTGGGCTTTTGTGTTTGGGGAGACTTTTGATTACCGATTCTATTTCCTCGATGGAGATAGGTTTGTTGAGGTATTCCAAATCTTCTTGTTGCAGACTTGGGAAGCTATAGGAATTCAGGAATTTGTCCATTTCTTCTAGGTTCTCTTGTTTTGTGGCATACAGGCTCTCATAGTAATCTCTGATGATCTTTTGAATTTCTGTGGTTTCTGTTGTGATGTCCCCGTTTTCATTTCTGATTCTATTTATTTGGGTTCTCTCTTTTCCTTTTCTTACAAGTCTTGCAAGTGGTTTGTCAATCTTGTTTATTTTTTCAAAGAACCAGCTTTTGGTTTCGTTGATCTTCTGGATTGTTTTTTGACATTCCATCTCATTGATTTCTGCTCTAAGTTTTATTATTTCTTTCTTTCTGCTTGGGTTGGGCTCCTTTTGTTGATCACTCTCTAAGATCTTAAGTTGTGAAGTCAGACTGTTTATGATGGCCTTTTTTCTTTTCTGATGAATGCTTGAAGAGCTATGAACTTGCCTCTCTAACACTGCTTTTGCTGTATCCCACAAGTTCTGGTAATTCGTGTCTTCAGTCTCATTTGTTTCCAGGAATCTTTGGATTTCCTCTTTGATTTCTTTTATGACTTGCTGGTTGTTCAGCAGTGAGCTGTTTAGTTTCCAGGTACTTGGTATTGGTCTCCGTTTTTGTGTACAATTAACTTCTATTTTCAGTGCATCATGGTCTGAAAAAATAGTTGGCACAATTTCTATCTTCTTGATTTTATGGAGGTATGATTTATGGCTCAGCATGTGATCTATTTTGGAGTATGTTCCATGTGCACTGGAGAAGAAAGTGTATTCAGCTTTTTGGGGATGAAATGCCCTGTATATGTCTACCAGCCCTCTTTCTTCCATCTCTTCTTTTAGGGCCAGTATTTCCTTGGTAAGTTTCAATCTTGTTGATCTATCCAGGGTTGATAGAGCAGTGTTGAAGTCTCCAACTACAATTGTGTTGCTGTCAATGTCTTCTTTGAAGTCTATTAGTAGTTGTTTTAGGTATTTTGCTGGCCCCTCGTTGGGTGCATATATGTTTAATAGCGTGATTTCTTCCTGATATATGCATCCCTTGACTATTAAGAAGTGACCTTCACTGTCCCTTCTGACCTTCTTCAGCCTGGAAGTCTATGTTGTCAGATACCAGTATGGCTACCCCAGCCTTTTGGATGGGTTGTTTGAGTGAAGGATTGTTTTCCAGCCTTTTATTTTGAGCCTGTCTTTGCTCCGATTGTTCAGGTGTGTTTCTTGAAGGCAGCAGAATGTCGGATTCAATTTTTTTGATCCATTTTGCCACTCTGTGTCTCTTAACTGGTGCATTTAGACCATTGACATTGAGAGAGATTATTGTCATGGGATTTTGTGCCATCTTTCTGTATAGGTTGGTTGTTCTTTTGGGTTATGTCTCGTCTTATAGTAGATCTTTCAGTCCTTCTTTTAAGGTTGGTTTTGATTTTACAAAAGTTCCTAAGCTGTTGTTTATCCAAGAAGTTGTATATCTGTCCTTCAAATCTGAGTGAGAGTTTAGCTGGATAAAGAATTCTTGCTGAGGCATTCATTTCATTAAGTTTTTTTACTATATCCCACCACTGCCTTCGGGCTTGGAGGGTGTCTTCTGAGAAGTCTGCTGAAAGTCGAATGGATGCTCCTTTGTATACAATTTCCTTCTTTGATCTTGCTGCCTGAAGAATTATGTCTCTGTCTATGGCATCCATTACTTTGACTAGGATGTGTCTTGGGGTCTTTCTATTGGGGTCTCTTCTTGCTGGTACGCGCCGGGCTTCTTGGATCTGGATGCCTTCGTCCTTTAACTCGGGAACTTTTCAGCCAGGATGTTTTTAACTGTTTTAATTTCCTTGGGGTTACTTTCCTGTCCCTCTGGGACTCCGATGATTCTTATGTTGTTCCGCCTGGCTTCATCCCATTGTTCTCTGTTCCATTGCTGATCCATTTTCCGGTCTTTTTTCCATCTTATGTAGATCTCTGAGTGCTTTCTGCAGCTCATCTTCAGTCTCACTGATTCTCTCTTCCGCTGCTGTCATCCTACTGTTGAGAGCCCCGATTGTGTTTTTCATTTCATCTACTGAGTTTTTAAGCGGTGATATTTCTATTTGCATGGTTCTCATTTCTGCTCTCATTTCCTCCCGTAGTTTATTGACTGCCCTTTCAACTGCTTCGTTTATGTTCTCCTGTATTTTATTGGACATCTGCTCCATTTTTTCGTTGAGCTCCTTAAACATCCTACCAATTTCTTCTCTCTAATTTCATTGTCAGAGAGATCATGCACATCTGTATTCTTTTGAGTCTTCAGGGTCGATTCCTTCATCTGTTCTTCGAGCTGGGGATCTGTGTTGTTTCCCCATGGTGTTGTGGTGTTCAGGGATAGATTCCTCTAGTGTACTGTTTCTTTTTTCTTGAGGGTATTACCTTCCCTTGGTGTTGAATTTCCTAGTTTTTGTATTAATAAGCGGCCGCGTGGCGGCCGCCGCCGGCCAGCCACACACCCCAGGGAAGGCTACCTGAGGCGGAGTCAGGCCGGTGTGAGAGTTCAAAATGACCGCTTACTTCTGCTTCCGCCGACTTCTGGGGGGTTGTAGTTCCACCTTCTGCCGAGACCTGGGGCTCTACCACGACCCCAGGTGCCCGCCGCCAGCCACACACCCCAGGAGGCTACCTGAGGCAGAGACAGGCTCCTGCTGGAAGACTCTCTCCTTGGTACAATTTCTTCAATCTGATTAGGAATTCAGTGCTGATGTATAGATATTTAATTCAATTTTTTTAAAAAGTATTTCATTTTACTTCCCATGAGACATACAATTACAAAGGTGTTTAATCTATTTTGATCTGACTTTTGTATATGGTATTAGCGTATCTAGTTCATTTTTTACATTCATCTGCCACCTTTACCAACACAACATGTTGAAGAGTGTTTCCTTGCTCTACTCATATTTTGCCCTTTTGTGGAAGAGTAAATGTTCATCTATTTGAGGCTGTGTGTCAAGATATTCAATTTTATTCCTAGGCCTACATGTTGGCCTTATTCCATTGTCATGTTGTTTTAATTTACTACCTTTTGTAGTATGTTTCAAGTAGCAGAAGGTGATGTCTACCATTTTTTATTTTTTTCCTAAGGATTGTTTTAACTATTTGTGTAGGTTTGTTGTACAAACTTAGGAATTTTGGGACAATTTTTGAAAACTATCATGGGTATCAAAATAGGGACCACATTGAATCTGTATAATGTTTTGCAAGAACTGCCATTTTGATATGTAAATTCTGCCAGTCCATGAGTAGGAGACATACTCAATTTCCTTGTGTTCTTTTATTTATTGAAATAGTTTTTGTAGTTTTATTTTGCAGGTCGTGTATGTCCCTAGTTAAGCTGATTTTGAGGTACAAGATAGTCTGAGGCATAGGTATGGTTGTGTGTAATATTACTTTCTTCTATTTTTGATGTGTATAGAGGGAAGCCAGAACTTTTGCAACATTTCACTCTACTAAAAGGATCAATATGCTTTAAGATATTTTGGTAGAGACCTTAGGTTTCTATATGTATCGTGTCATCTGCAAATAATGACTTCTTCTGATGTCCTTAATGTCTGGATGTCCTTAATGTATTTTTTTATCTATTGCTATGACAAGTATGTGAAGTACTACATTGAAACGTGGCAATAGTGGGAAAACTTGTTTTATCCTCAATCTCAGAAGAAAGGCTTTTTGTTTGTCCCTTTAGTATAATGTTTGCTTTGGGCTTGTGGTACCTAAATATGTGATTTTGTTGAGGAATTTTTCTTTAACCCATTTTTGGACTGTTTTTTTTTTTTATTTGAAGGGTAGTTGATATGTTGGAATGCTTTCTCTGCATCTATTGATATGATCATGGTTTTTATTTTTTTTTTTGATGTGGTGTATCATGTTGATAGACTTATGAATGTCAAACCATCCTTAATTTTGAGAATGAATCCTACTTGTCACTGCGGATGATCTTGTTATGAGTCAATGTATTCTATTAGCAAGCATTTTGTTGAAGATTTTGCATATGTGCTCATCAGATATCGGTGTTAATATTATTTTGTGTAAGTCTTTGTCTGCTTTAGGTATCAGGCTATATGTGCCTAGCAAAATGTTTAGAGTGTTTCTGTTTTTTGATTTCCTAAATATGTTAGAATAGCACTGGCAATAAATAGGCCTTCTGCAAAGTATTGAAAATTTACTGGCAAATCTATAGGTCTTCGGAATTTAGCTTTTGGGAAACTTTGTGATAATCATTTCAATTATTTTTATTGTGATAGCTCTATCAGGTACCCACAACTTGGTTCAGACTTTGAAGTCTGTAGGAATTCACACATTTATCAGTTTCCTATGTTCTTTTGTTCTGTGGTAAAATAGATTTTTTCAAAGTAATCTTTGATGATCCTTCAAATTCTGTGGTTTCTGCTGTAGATACTCATTTCATTTCTGATTCAACTCAGTGATTTTTTTTCTCTCCTTTTTTTTGTGATTGTTGTTAGTGCTTTTTCAATCATACTTATTTTTTTCAAATAAATAATTCTCTTGCTGTAATTGATGTTTTGGATAGTGTTTTGGGATGCCAGCTCTAAGTTTTAATATTTCCATCATTATGCTTGGGTTTGATACATTTGTTAGTTATTTAGTTATTTTTATCATGAAGGTAGCTGGATAAATAGTTAGCCTATATACAAAACTTTTTAAAATGGATACTTTCTTGTTGCTCCATTTAGGATTGGTTGAATTTCTAGTAAACTTTCTGTAAGAACACTGTAATCCCATCCTTGATACTGAGCTCATCTGACTGTGTTCCCTGAGTTGGAACTCTCAGAGTTGTCGGAGGCAAGACTATAGTAAATCTTCATTTACGGAGTTTTTTTAACCCATCCAGCCTTCTGCTCCTATGGCAATTGTTAATGTGGACTCCAGTCTGGAAGCCTAGCTCATTGAGATCTACCCTGCTGCAGTCTTTTTTAATCTGGTCCAGGTATGCAGATCCAGAGACAGACATTGGGCGAGCTGCTACCGGCTCTCACTGTACCCAGCCGCTCATGAGGCTCCCTGGAGGATGGCAGGTTCAGCCCTGGCCCGCCACCCCAGCAGAGCCTCACAACAAGCCAGACGACACCCTACTCTATGAGGACCTCCATTTTCCACATTTGAACTTCCCCCCTCGGCTAGAACCCCACCCAGCAGACCAGTGTATCACAGCCTGGGCCATCGAGATCCACCTCGCTGCAGCTCTTTTTAATCTGGCCCAGGTATGCTAATCCAGAGACAAGACATGGGGCAGAACCGCTAGTAGCCTTATCAGTCTAGCCAAGCGATAAGGGGGTGTGATGGTGCAGGTCTAGTCCGGGCCCGCTAACTCCAGAGCGCTCCACAACAAGCCAGACGGCCCCCTACCCCATAAAGACTTCCATTTTCCACATCTGACTTCCCCCTAGCTAGAACTCCACCCAGCAGACTAGTCTATCACAGCCCAGCTCACCGAAAGATCCAACCTGCTGCAGTCTTTTCTAATCCGCCCAGGTATGCTGATCCAGAGACAGACATGGGCAGTGCTGCTACTAGCTTTGACCGTGCCCAGCCGATCATGAGGCGCCCAGGAGGAAAGTGCAGGCTTAGCCCTGGGCTTACCACTCTCAGCTAGAGCCTCACAACAGCTTCAGACGACCTCCCACTCAATGAGGACCTCAATTTTTCAAATCTGACTCTCCTCATCAGTACTCCACCCAGCAGACCCAGCCTCGCACAGCTGCAAGTGGCCACGCAGTTCATCAATAAATGCTGGATTTGCTATAACTATAAGAGTATGCTACCCACACGGCATAGCCTGGTAAGCTTCCTGTTTGTATTTGATATGTTAGATACCAGTAATAATCATAGACCTGCATTCCTATGACCTGATGGAATGGTTTGAGGCTCTTTTGTTCCTGGAGCAAGCAGGTGCCCTTGGTCTCTACTTGCATGAGACA
Source organism: Cryptotis parvus (assembly GCA_021461705.1). Classification (NCBI taxonomy): domain Eukaryota; kingdom Metazoa; phylum Chordata; class Mammalia; order Eulipotyphla; family Soricidae; genus Cryptotis; species Cryptotis parvus. The sequence goes on along the minus strand of JAJIBD010006831.1, from coordinate 26,050 downwards.
GGTCATATGGAGATGTTACTGGTGCCCACCAAGCAAATCGATGATGAATAGGAAGATAGTGATAGTGATAGTGATAGTTATTCTTTCAATGGTCTTAAACCGTGAAGTCAAATTACTTATATGGGCCCTTTCATCCTTTCTGATGAATGCTTTCAGGGCTACAAACTTTTCCACAACAATTATTTAGCCGTGTCCCAAAAAGTTCTGATAGTTTGTGTCTTGATTCTAATTTATTTTCAGAAAACTTCATTTCTTCTTTGATTTACTCCATAAACTACTAGTTTTCAGCAGTGAGCTAAGTTTAATTTCTAAGTGTGTTGTTTTTCTTTCCATTTCTGTGTGTGATTAACTTTATTTTGAGTGAATCATAGTCTGAAAGTGTTGGAAACTACTGGGTCCCCTACTCAAATCGGAGCAAGGACAGGGATCCCTTTCTGCCCTCAGGGATCGGTGGCACATGGACAGAGAAATACGTGAGAATCAAGCAGAATTTAAAAGGCTTTACTCATACTTGTACTGGTATACAATCTGGTAACAGGAAACCCCAGACTTTAGGTTCGTGGCTGGGGCCTGGCCACTTTTAGGTTTAGAATCCTTGGCAAAATGGCCACTACCACATGCTAAGGCCCAACAGGGAAGAGAAGGAGAGCAGAGAGAGCGGGCAAATAGGAAGAAAAGAGAAAGAGGAGAAAAGGCACAAAAAGAAAGCAGAAAAGGCACGAAAGAAAGAAAAGCTACAGTTTTTATAACTTGTCATCCCTGACCAGCCCACTTCAATGGAAAGCAGTTAGGGTCAATTACCCTCTGGTAACTTCTCCCAGGACCTCATCTAGTTCCATTGAAATGTTAATATTTCCCCCACCCAAGGCTGCAGGCCCTTGGTTTTCCACCAGGCCCTATGTATATGAGGGAAAGGGCATCTGAGATTAACTGTATCACAGAATACAAAGACATGCATCTGTACCAATGGATATTCTACAGTGAGGTATATATTTCTCCAAGCCTTCACAAGATTCTCATCTTTACTTCATAATTGTTTTATACTAACCTTTAGACTATGTATATTATATATATACATATATATAATACATATATAATATATAATACATATATATTATATATATTAGCCATCTCTCTTCCATATCGTCTTTCAAAGCCAGTAATATCTTTGCTGAGTTTTAGTCTCATTGATATTCAAGTGGTGACATAGAGGTGCTAAAGTCTGCAACTCAACTGTGTTGCTACCAGCGTCCTCCTTGAAGTCTATTAGAAGTTGTTTTTAGTATTTTGCTGGCCCCTTATTGGGTGCATATGTGCTTAGGAATGTAATTTGATGCTGGCATACATATTCTTTGGGTTATTAGGAAATGGACTTTACTGTCCCTTCTAACCTTTTTCAGCCTGAAACCTATGTTGTCAATTACTAGTCTGGCCACTCTGGGCTTTTTTTGGTGGATTTGTTTGTGTGAAGAATGTTTTCCCACCTTTGACTTTTGAATCTTTGTTTCCTCTACCTATTAAAAACGTGTTTTGTAGACCGAAGAATATTGATTTTGATCCATCTTGCCTCTCTAGGTCTCTTAATTGGGGCATTTTCACCATTGACATTGAGAGATATTATTGTCATGGGTTTTGTGCCATCTTTATTAATTCCACAAAGACACCTTGTGTTTGTAGAGTTTATCTTGTCTTACAGTAGTCCCATTCAGTCCTTTTAAAAGTTGGTTTTGAGTCTATAAAAAGTTCCTTATCTCTTGTTTATCCATGAAGCTCAGTATTGCTCCTTCAAATCTGAGAGTCTAGCTGGGTAAATTATTCTTATTGAGACCTTCAGTTCTTGAGTTTCTTCATTATATCCCACCAAAGCCCTCAGGCTCAAAGGGTTTCATCTGATAAGTCTCCTGTACATCTACAGGATGATCTTTTGTATTACGTTTCTTTCTTTGATCTTGCTGCTTGCAGTATTGTGTCTCTCTCCATGGCATTTCTCATTCTGATTAGCTGATTAGGATATGTCTTGGAGCATCTTTATTAGGGTCTCCATTAGCTTGTAAATTTTGGTCTTTGAATCTGAATGTCTGTATCCTACAACCTTTGAACCTTTTAGCAATGATGTCTTTAACTGTTCCTACTCATTGGGATTGCCTCTCTCTCTCTCTGGAACTCTGGTGATTGTTATGCTGTTCTTCTTGAATTCACTCCAATCTTTCTCTTGACATTTGATAACTATTTGTGTGTCTTTTTTCATCTTCTTTAGTTGCCTGGAGTGCTTTCTGTAACGTGTCTTTAAGCTCACTTTTTCTCTCTTCCACTGCTGTTATTCTACTGTTGAGGGCACCCATTGAGGCTGTCATTTCATCTACTGAGTTTTTACTATGGCACTTCTGTTGGAACTTTTCTTATTTCTGCTCTCATTTTCTTCTGTGTTTATTGTTTGTCCACTCACTGTTTCTTTTATGTTCTCTTGTATTTTATTGGATGTCAATTCGACTGCTTCTTTGAAGATATTAAATTTCCTTACCATTTCATCTCTTAATTACCAGAGAGATTACATATGTAGGAATTCCTTGTTGAGGCTTTAGTACTCTTTTCTTCATTCACTACACATGGTGGGCATCTGCTTTGTTTCCCCACAATGCCCCGGTAGTCAGAGGTGGATCCTTCTAGTGCACTATTAGTGTCTCCTCTCACTTGCGGTAGGACTCTAGGGAGACTCAGTAGATGGTGGTCTCCTCTTTCCCCTGCAAGAATGTTGCATTACACTTTTGTGTTTTTGTGTAACGTCCATGCACCTCTAGCACTGATTCAGAGTACATGTTCTTAGGCCTGAATTTACTGTCACTTTTAAGAATGGAATTATATTGGTTCTTGTGTTCACCATTGTTTTTGAGTTTCAGGAATATGTTTAGTGGTAATTGGCCTACTGTGGTTAGGGGTAGCAAGGCTGTACTATGAGTATTCAGTATAAAAGTATCTAGTATAACCACATCTTGAATCCAAGATGTGGTTCAATGCAATATGGAAAAGAAGATTAACTTGCGACTGTTTGATTGCCTGCTGCCTGGTAAGACACACCTCCCACTGCATTTCTATTTGTGGGGAAGGGCCATGGTGTGGCATAAATCCTGAGACTGACAGTTTCAATCTCTTTACTGTTTTTGCGCTTCTAAGAAATGTAGATGTCAACTCTCATCCAGGCTCTTGTCCAGGAAACTAGGCCAATGCAGGGCCCTTTCTACTCATTGCTGCTAGACCTGCCAGGTAGCCAACATACACCATTACTATTATACCTGGGGGCAATTGGAAATATTCTATCTCACATTGATACCTGTTAATGTCATAAACCTCTAGGATCAACAAATGCATATACTTTAGTACAATTTATTGCAATTTCATTCATGATAGAGGCATGGAAAGACATTTTGGTTCCAATAGGTTTATAACAAAATCAGATTGAAAAACTGGGCTATTGTTAGAAAATTGCTGAAAGAAATATGCATATCTAATTGTTAGTCTTAGTTACATGATATTTTTATATGTCTAAATACAAAATAAAAGAAAGCCAGAAATCTAAATCCTAGATAAAAACTGTTTTATTTGGTAAGAAAATTCTTAAAACCACCTGAAAGTACTTAAAAAATGAGTTAATGTTCAAAATAAAATTACATTACTTAGAGAAATACAATTGGCAAAATGGCAGTATACTAATATTATTTTGATATTAAGTGTATAAGTAATTCATTATTTGTTTGATAGAAAGAGAATAAAATATATAGTTTAAAGACATAATTATATACTATCGCTCACTTCAGCAATATAGGCTAAGTACCTTTCAACGTATTTTAACCTTTAGGCATATTTAGTTAATTTATTTACCTATGTTTCTCTGTTCTAAATCCAAATAAGCTTATTTTATTCTTGCATAATTAAATGTTGAAAGCTGAATCCTAGTCATTAATATGTATTAATTGGTACATTATCTTTATAGCATATGGGAATGATGTGTGCTAAAACTTAGACTTATATAGTGAAAATGAAATGATGTGAAAATTCAGTATTACTGCGTATATTTCTTATAAGTCAAAAAGAAAATTTAGTCTTAGATAATATAAAATGAAATGAAAGTATATGAAAATAAGAATTACTGCATATATTTATAAGCCAAGAAAGATTATTCCATACCCAATCCAGAATTTGGTATCAGTATTCAAATAGGTGAAGGAAGGAACATAGAATATAAGAGAAATTAAACATGCTGAACTCATTGGCAGTAATTTTTAATAAGAAAATTGAATATATTATATGTATGAAATCATGAACTATATATGAGAATGAATTTTATTTATAAAGTTTAAAAATATATATATACATATAAAACATATGCCTTAGGCCTTAAAAATGTTCAAGGTAAAACAAGTAAATATTTCTTCCATTATTAAAGTTATATTCTATTTGAGTGTAATGAACATAGCTAACAGAAGGTAAAAAGTACTTACTGATAAAAATGAAAAGGAAGGACATAGGAAATACAATTTAAACATAAACTGGCAAGGATGGATTGCAACATCATGGAGGATATTTGAGAGACTGATAAACTCTACCAAATAAAAATATCTGAGAAGAATACTGTTTAGGGTGCAGAGCAATACCACAACAGTTAAGGCATTTGCCTTGCATGAGACCTACCCAGGTTAGATCCCTGGTTTCCCATGTGGTCCCCACAGCACTGCCAGGAGTAATTTCTAAGTGCAGAGCCAGGAATTATCCCTGATCATTGCTGGGTGTGACCCCAGAATCAACAACAACAACAAAAAAATCTTAATAAACTAAAAAATAAAATCTGACAAAAAATACTCTTGTTTCTGATATCTGCAGTTACAACCTAAGTATTTCTCTTACCTTTCCTTTATTTTTTTATTTTTGACAGTTTTTGAGACTAAGTTTTTTTGCAGTTCATTAGTCTATTACTATGTGCTAGTTTGATGAAACTGAACTGAAATGCATAACATAACATTTTAGCATGAGCAATTGAAATTTCAAGATTGTATGTGTAATGCTTTATGGAGATTATTGCAACTTAGATTGAACACTCAGTTTGTGAGTAGTTAGCTCTTTGTGATGGCATGAGATGAAATTTGTGCCCAATCATTGAAGAAAGTTGTAATGATGTATGAAATGAAAGATCCTTGCCTACTCAGTGCAAAGAAAATAGACATTCTCCTTTGCAAGCACTGCTGTCCTATTTTTCTTAAAAAAGTTTTATAAAATAGTGATAGAAAGTTCATGACAAAACCAAAACTTAAAATATATGCAAAAGAGTGAAAATAAAAATTGTTGCTAAATTTGAGAAAATTAAGTATGCTATTGAAAATTAAGTATGATATAAGTTCAGTATTATAAGAAAATCCTTAGTTATTCTCATTATTAAATATTCACTTAGTACTTTATATGAAAAAACAGCAGCATCCTTAAGCCAATGTGCAACACACACACACACACACACACACACACACACATAGAAAGAGAGAATAAAGTAGGGGGAAATCATTTGAAAAAAAATTAGCAACTTCATGTTAGGAGGAGAGGTTAAGTTAGGCCCAGTGGGTATAAGACTTACTGCTGGCTCTGTGCTCAGGGATCATACCTCATGGTGCTTAGGGAACTATATACCATGTCAGGGAGAAAACAGGAATCTCTTGCAAGCAAGACAAGCTTCATTTTCCTTTGTCCTATCTCCTTGACCTCAACTGTATTTTTGTTGTTTGGGGGCCATGCTCCAAGATGCTCCTGGCTTTGCACTCAGAAATCACTACTGAGAGTGTTTGAGTGATCATATGGAAAGCTAGACATCAAATTGGGTCATCCCAGTAGAACAAGGCCAGTGCTCTTCTCATTGTACTATCACTCCAACCCATTGACATGTCTTTTTACATTCTATAAGAGTATTAATGGAGATACTATTCATTCAATTTTTAACATTTTGGTGATTTGTTATGTGATATGCAAATAACTCATACTAGATATACAGAGGAAAAACATCAAATATTGCAGTTTTACTTTAGTTTACATTCCAATTCAAACATTAAGAATATACAATGACAGCATTAGTACATTTATCTTGAGTGGTCAAGTGAATAAACTGGAGAAGGCAATCAAAAGAATGAAGCGATTGCATCTGTTATGAATAATTGGTCAAGTTAATTAATTTCACTATGTCCTTAAATATAGTCTCTGAAGGGAACAATGCTACAAGTCATACCAGTATTTTGAGAAAGATACAGGGCAAAACAAATAAAAACTAAAGGGCAAACAGAAAAATATAAATGAAAATATAAACATCAAAAAAGATTAGTAGAGTTGTATATATGTAATTAGGGCAGAAAATAAACTAAAGGAGACACATAGAGAGATGTGAGGCTATTGTGAAAGTGCTGCTTCATTATTCAACAAGTGGTGCTGGGAAAACTAGGCTGCTGCATGCAAAAATTTGAACTCTGACACCTTTCAATGCCATGCACAAAAAGTCAGATCAAAATTAATTAAAGATCGAATAGCAGACATCAAAGGAAACGTAGGCAAAATCCTCCATCATAACAAAGCTAAAGGCATCTTCAAAGATGAAACACCACTGAACATGCATGTGCAAGCAAAGATAAACAAACTGGACAACATGAATCTAATAAGCTTCTGCAAATCAAAGGAAATGGTGAGTAAGATATAAAGCCAGCCCATGGATTAGAAAAGAATATTTAACCAATATCCATCTGATGATAAGTGATTAATATCCAAGATATTTCGATTTTAACTGGTAGAATATTTTATGAAAAAAATAATCCAACCCCATCACAAATAAGGAGAAGAAATCAACAAAAACTTCCTCAAAGAAGAAATTCAAATGACCAAATGGCATATGAAAAAATTCTCTTCATCACTAAGAATCAGGGAGATGCTAATCAAAACAACAGCATTTCTCTCTGATGTAATTACTTAGAGATCCAACATGGCCAGGTAAATATACTGGTTAGATCTATCTAGACCCATGATGATTGTGTTAGCATGAGAGAAAATATTTATACCAGCTAACATTGAATTCATGGGAAGATAAACTGCTGCATAAAGTAACAGATACAAACTGTTTTCTGTCCCCTATCTACAAATATATCTTAAATCCAGGCAAGATGCAGAGGCTCTGGGCAACAATATACTGCAACATGAGATGATATATCATTGTTGTTTGATTGGCATCTCCCTTATAATTTTTTATGGAGAGGATTTTCTCATGTGTCTCTGGCCATTTGTATTTCTTCTTTTGAGAAAGTTTTCTTTGATTTTTTCTCCCCATTTGTGATTCAGTTGTATTTTTTTTTCTTGTAATGATATACCAGCACCTTATGTATCTTGGATATATAACCCTTATCATTTTGGTATTGATTAAATTATTTATTTTTTAAATTTTCTTTAATTTTTACAATTACAAAGACATGCAATTAAAAAGTTCACATTGGGTTTTGGTCATACAGTGTTCCAGCATCCATCCCGCCACCAGCGCCCATCTCCCACCACCAATGTCCCCAATTCCCTCCCCCCCAGCTCTCCTCCATGGTAGGTTCTTTATTTCTTTCCATTTCTCTCTCTTTCTCTTTTCCTTTCCCTCCAGACTATGGATTACAGAATATAAATTAAAGGGTTGTCATGTGTATCTTTTTGCCTCTATTTAATGCTCAGTTCTAGGTTGGCATTAGTACCCTCGACAATTTTTAGCACATTGTTCCATTTTCTGTCATACCTAGCCTTTGACTCCACACACACTTGTGATAATTTCCACCTTTGACAAGACCTCCTGATATATGTTTCACTTGACCTTGGATATTGGTATCTTAATATGTACATATATATTTATGTTATGCAGATAAATGCAGTCATTCTGTATCTGTCTCTCTCCTTCTGGCTAATTTCGGCTCAACATAAACTTCTCCATGTCCAACCATTTATAGGCAAATTTTATAACTTCATTTTTCCTAACAGCTGCATAGTATTCCATTGTGTAGATGTACTCAAAGCTTTTTTATCCAGTCATCGATTTTCGGGCACTCTGGTTGCTTCCAGATTCTGGCTATTGTGAATAATGCTGCTATGAACATAAAAGTAGGGATGGTGTTTCCGCTGCGTATTTTTGGCTTCCCAGAGTAGATTCCCAGGAGTGGTATGGCTGGGTCAAATGGGAGTTCAATTTCTTGTCTTTGGAGGAATGTCCATATTATTTTCCAGAAAGGCTGTACCAGCCGGCATTCCCACCAACAATGGATGAGGGTCCCCTTTTCCCCACATCCACGCCAGCACTTGTTGTTCTTGCTCTTTTGAATATGTGCCAGTCTCTGTGGTGTAAAGTGGTATCTCATTGTTGTTTTGATTTGCATCTCTCTGATGATTAGTGATGATGAGCATTTTTTCATATGTTTTTTGGCCATACGAATTTTTTTCCTTGCTGAAGTTTCTGTTCATTTCATCTCCCCATTTTTTGATGGGGTTGTTTGTTTTCTTCTTGTAAAGTTCTACTAGTGCCTGATATATCCTGGATATTAACCCCTTATCACATGGGTATTGGGTGAATATTCTTTCCCATTCTGTGGACTGCTTTTGTATCTTAGTCACTGTTTCTTTTGAGGTGCAGAAGCTTTTAGTTTCATGTAGTCCCATATGTTTATCTTTTCTTCTAGTTGCTTAGTTAGTGATGTTTCACCTTTGAAGATGCCTTTAGCTTCAATGTCGTGGAGGGTTTTTCCTATATTTTCTTCAATGTACTTTATGGATTCAAGTCTGATATTAAGATCTTTAATCCATTTTGATCTTATTTTTGTGCATGGTATTAGACACAGGTCCAAATTCATTTTTTTACATGTTGCTGCACAGTTTCCCCAAAACCACTTGTTGAAGAGGCTTTCCTTACTCCACTTTAGGCTTGTTGCAGCTTTATCAAAGATTAAATGATCATGTGTTTCCAGGTTGGGTGTCAGGATACTCAATTCTATTCCATAGGTCCACGGGTCTGTTTTTATTCCAATACCATGGTGTTTTAATTACTACTGCCTTGTAGTACAGTTTGAAGTTGGGAAAGGTGATGCCTCCCATCTTCTTTTTCCCAAGGATTGCTTTTTAGCTCAATCCAGCCCAGGTATGCTGGGCTGGATTTTTTCCTCAATCCAGCCCAGGTATGCTGGTCCAGAGACTCTTAGCCATGGGGCAGAGCGGTTCCTTGCTCTCCCTATGCCCAGCCGTTCATGAGGCAGTCGGGAGGCATGGTGGGTTCTAGCCTTGGCCCACCACCCCGGCAGAACCCTCCACAACAGGCCAGACGACCCCCCCCCCACCCACTCCATGGGTGCCGCCATTTTCCACATCCGACTTCCTCTCTTCAGAACTCCACCCAGCCGACCAGCCCATCACAGCCCGGATCATCGACACCCGCCCTGCAGCAATTTCTTCCTCAATCCAGCCCAGGTATGCTGGTCCAGAGACTCTTAGCCATGGGGCAGAGTGGTTCCTTGCTCTCCCTGTGCCCAGCCGCTCATGAGGCAGTTGGGAGGCATGGTGGGTTCTAGCCTTGGCCCACCACCCCGGCAGAACCTCACAACAGGCCAGACGACCCCCCCACCCACTCCATGGGTGCCGCCATTTTCCACATCCGACTTCCCCTCTCTTCAGAACTCCACCCAGCCGACCAGCCCATCACAGCCCGGATCATCGACACCCGCCTCGCAGCAATTTCTTCCTCAATCCAGCCCAGGTATGCTGGTCCAGAGACTCTTAGCCATGGGGCAGAGTGGTTCCTTGCTCTCCCTGTGCCCAGCCGTTCATGAGGCAGTTGGGAGGCATGGTGGGTTCTAGCCTTGGCCCACCACCCCGGCAGAACCTCACAACAGGTCAGACGACTCCCCCCACCCACTCCATGGGTGCCGCCATTTTCCACATCCGGACTTCCCTCTCTTCAGAACTCCACCCAGCCGACCAGCCCATTACAGCCTCGTTTGAGTGCGCAAGCGGCCACGCCGGGTTCATCAATAAATGCTTTATTTGGAGGTGTTTAAATAATATGCCTCCCGCACGGCAAGCCTGGGCAAGCTGCTCGTGTTGTATTTGACATGCCAAATGCTAGTAACAATTATATTAGGTCATTCCCATGACCTAATATAATGGTTTGGGGCTCTTTATGTTCCTGTAGCAAGCCGATGCCCTTTGCTCTACTGGCATGAGACAGGACATATGGAGATATTACTGGTGCCCGCTCTAGCAAATAGATGATTAACGGGAAGATCGTGATCGTGATCCTTGGGGGGTTTATTGTTCCACACAAATTTCAGGAGTGTTTGGTCAATTTCTTTGAAGAATGTCATGGGTATCCTTATAGGGACTGCATTGAATCTGTACAGAGCTCTAGGGAGTATTACCATTTTGACAATGTTGATTCTCCCCATCCATGAGCAGGGAATATGTTTCCATTTCCTTGTGTCCTCTTTTATCTCTTGGAGCAATGTCTTGTAGTTTTCTTTGTACAGGTCCTTTACACACTTGGGTAAGTTGATTCCTAGGTATTTGATTTTCTGTGGCACAATTGTGAATGGAATTGTTTCCTTAATATCCCTTTCTTCTCTTTTGTTATTTGTATATAGGAAAGCCACGGACATTTGGGTGTTGATTTTGTATCCTGCCACTCTACTATTTGTGTCTATTGTTTCTAGGATTTTTTTTGTTAGAGAGTTTAGGGTTCTCTAGGTATAATATCATGTCAGTCTGCAAATAATGATAGCTTAACTTCTTCCTTGCCTATCTGGATGCCCTTGATGTCCTTTCCTTCTCTGATTGCTATGGTAAGTACTTCCAGTACTATATTGAGTAAAAGAGGTGAAAGTGGGCAACCTTGTCTTGTCCCAAAGATCCAGTAGGCCCATAGGATACCTAGCTAAAAGAAACCCCAACAAGAATACTCCAAGAAACATCTTAATTAAAATGATAAAAGGCTATAGATAGAGATAAAATACTGAAAGCAGCAAGATCAAAGAAGTAAATCACATACAAAGGAACATTTCTAAGATTTACAGCTGACTTCTCTGATGAAACACTCCGAGCCCGAAAACAATGGTGGGATATTGTGAAAAGGCTCAATGAACTGCAGTCCTCACCACGAATTCTTTACCCAGCCAGACTCACATTCAGATATGAAGGAAAGATACACAACTTCATGGATAAGCAACAACTCAGGAACTTCATGGACTCAAAACCAACTTTAGAAGAAGGACTGAAGGGTCTACTGTAATACGACCAAACCCATAAGCACAACAAGCACAAACAGAAAGATGACAAAAAATCCGATGACAATAATCTCTCAATGTCAATGGTCTAAATGCACCAATTAAGAGACACAGAGTGACAAAATGGATTAAAAAATTGAACCCAACATTCTGCTGTCTACAAGAAACGCATCTGAATAATCAGAACAAACACAGACTCAAAGTCAAAGATTGGAAGACCATTCTCCATGCAAACAACTCCTCCAAAAGGCTGGTGTGGCCATATTAGTATCCAGATAATATAGACTTCAGGCTGAAAAAAGTTTAGAAGGGACAACGAAGGCCATTTCTTATTACTTAAGGGGTATGTATACCAGGAAGAAATTACACTACTAAACATATATGCACCCAACGAGGGGCCAGCAAAATACATAAAACAACTGCTAAGAGACCTCAAAGAAGACATTAACAGTAGCACAATAATAGTTGGAGACTTCAACACTGCTCTATCAACGATGGATAGATCAACAAGACTGAAACTCACCAAGGAAATATTGGCCCTGAAGGAAGAAATGGAAGAAAGTGTGCTAGTGGATATATACAGGGCTTTTCATGCCAAAAAGCTGAATACACATTTTTCTCTAGTGCACATGGAACATTCTCCAAGATAGACTACATGCTGAGCCACAAAGCATACCTCAATAAAATAAAAAAAGATAGAAATTGTGTCAGCTATCTTTTCAGACCATGATGCACTGAAAATGGAAGTTAACTGTACACAGCAACAGGGAGTCAAACCAGACACCTGGAAACTGAATAGCTCACTCCTGAACAACAAATGGGTCATAGAAGAAATCAAACAGGAAATCCAAAGATTTGTGGAAACAAATGAAAATGAAGACACCAACTATAAGAACTTGTGGGACATGGAAAAAGCCGTGTTAAGAGGGAAGTTTATAGCTTTGCCAGCATTCATCAGGAAACAAGAAAGGGCCCACATAAATATCCTGTCTACACAGCTGAAGGCATTAGAAAAAGACCAACAAAAGGAGCCCAACCCAGGCAGAAAAAAAAGGAAATAATAAGACTTAGAGAGGAAATCAATGAGTTGGAAACCAAAAAAAAAAAAAAATCCAAAAGATTAATGAAAACAAGAGCTGGTTTTTTGAAAAAATAAACAAGATTGACAAACCATTGGCAAGACTTGTTAAGGACAGGGAAAAGAGAGAACCCAAATAAACAGAATCAGAAATAAAAAATTGTGACATCAAAACAGAAACCACAGAAATTCAAAAGGTCATCAGAGATTACTTTGAGAGCCTGTATGCCGTGAAACTTGAGAATCTAGAAGAAATGGATCAATTCCTGAAGTCCTATAACCTCCCACGGCTGAAACAAGAAGACCCTCCGATACTTGAATAAGCCTATCACCATTGAGGAAATAGAATCAGTAATTAAAAGTCTTCCCAAACACAAAAAGCCCAGGTCCAGACGTATTCCTAGTGAACTCTACCAAACCTTTAAGGGAGGACCTACTGCCTGTCCTGTTCAATCTCTTCCAGGAAATAGGAAGAAACAGACACACTCCCAAACAGCTTCTACGAGGCACATACCACCCTGATACCCAAAGCAGGGAGAGACAACACAAAGAAAGAAAACTACAGACCAATATCCCTGATGAACACGGATGCTAAGATCTTCAACAAAATACTAGGGAAACAGAATCCAAAGACTCATCAAGAAGATTATATGTCATGACCAAGTAGGATTCATCCTGGGTATGCAAGGATGGTTCAACATTCGCAAGTCAATCAACATAATACATCATATCAATAAGAGAAAAAAATAAAAACCGTATGATCCTATCAATAGACACAGAGAAAGCATTTGACAAGATCCAGCACCCATTCACTTGATTAAAACCCTCCAGAAAATGGGAATTGAAGGGACTTTCTTCGGAGATAGTTACAGCCATCTACCAAAAGCCCACAGCGAGCATCATTCTAAATGGGGAAAAGTTGATTAAATTATTTTTCCCAATCTGTGGGCTATCTTTGTATCTTGGTCACAGTTTCTTTTCAAGTGCAGATGATTCTTAATTTCATGTAGTCCCTCTTGTTTATATTTTCTTCCACTTGATTGGTCAGTGGTGTTTCGTTTTGAAGATACCTTTAGATTCAGTTTAATGGAGAGTACTGCTCATATTTTACTCCATATACCTTATGGATTCAGGTCTGATATTTAGGTCTTTAATCGCTTTGATCTGATTTGCATACCTGGTGTTAATGCGAGGTATAAGATAATTTTCTTGGATGTAGCTGTTCAATTTACCAAGCACCTTTTTTGGAGAGACTTCCTTGTTCCAAGTCACTTTTGCTCCTTTATCAAATATACTTGATAATATACTTGAGGTGATAATATACTTGAGGGTTGTTATTAGGGTATTGGACTGACCATTGGTCTGTGTGTCATCTTTATTCCAATGCCATGCTCTTTATTGCTACCTCTTTGTAGTATAGTTTGAAGTTGTGGAGGTGTGGCTACCATCTTCTTTTCATCGAGGATCACATTAAGTTTTTGTGGGCCTTTCTTTATTCATACAAAATTCAGGAGGGTTTGGTCTATTTCTTAAAAAAATGTTGTGGGTAACCTTATAGGGACCGCATTAAATCTGTATAATACTTTGGGAAATATTGCCATTTTGACCATGTTGATCCTCCTAATCCATGAGTAGGGGATTCATTTGCATTTTCTTGTGTCCTCTTTTATTTCTTGGAGTAGTGTATTGTAGTTTTCTTTTGTACAAATTTTTTTCACTTCTTTATTTAAACTGATTCTGAGGTACTTGATTTTAAGAGGCACAATTTTGAATGGAAGTGTTTTAAGAATCTCTCTTCTATTTTATTGTTTGTATATAGAAAAGTCATGGACTTTGGGTATTGATATTTGTAACCTACCACTTTACTATACAACTCTGTTTTGCCAGATCTTTGGGAGATCTAAGTACAGTATTCATCTGTAAATTGGAAGTGTGACTTCTTCCTTTCCTTCTGGATGCCCTTGATAGTTTTTCCTTGAATACTGCTATGGCAGTTCTTCCAGTAATATATTGAATAGAGTGGCAAGAATGGGCAGCCTTGTTCCATACCTTAGGGGGAAAGCATTTATTTTGTACCCATTGGAGAATAATGCTCATGTGGACTTGTGGTAGATGGTTTTGACCCTATTGAGGAAGAATACTTCAACTCTTATTCTGATGAGAGAGTTTTATCGTGAAGGGATGCTTGATTTTGTCAAAGCAATTTTTATAAAATAGTTTCAAGATAATGAAGAAAAAGTATAGCACTATGTAACTTTCAATGATTGCTTGATTACTTGAATCCCATTATTCATCGATTTGCTCGAGTGGGCGCCATAATATTTCCATTGGACCCTATCACATGCTAATGTAGCCCAATGGCATTTTGGTTGCTTCAGGAATACAAAGATCCTCAAACTGTTCGCTCAGTTCAGGGTCTTGACGAAGAAGTCTGACCATCTCGTAGGTGGGAGGCCACTTGATCTTTTGACATCCCGTGGGATCCAGTCGGTAACAGCTCTACTTCAGCTGTCGTCCCAAATCGCATTACATGTCCAGCCCATCTGATTTTTGATGTCCTGGCAAATGAGACAGCATACCTGACTCTGGAACAGCGATGGAGGTTGGAGCTCGGATTCCTTCTTTCACTTGAGTGAGGCGTGATGTTCCAAGCACAGCTCTTTTGATTCCTCTTTGGGAGACCCAAATAGCATTCTCATTTTCGTAAGAGGGCCCAGGGTCTCTGGAGGCCTATGTTAATGCAGGGAAAACGGTGGAGTTGAAGAGGTGTACCTGGAGCCGGAGGTTCTTTTGTCCTTTTAGCTATTTCTTCGATGCTTTTGAAGGCATTCCATGCTGCTCTCTTCCTCCTGCTCAACTCAGGTTTTAGGTCTTTCATCATGTTGACTTCTCGACCTAGGTACACATAACTGCTATATTCAGAGATGTTTGTTCTATCAAGAGTGAATGGGGCCTCTGGAGCTAGTTCATTTTTCATAAACATAGTTTTGCTGAGATTCCGCTGTAGACCTATCTTTCCACATTCTCGGTCAAAGTCAGCCAGCATTTGTGCCTCTTGGCTAATGTTTGGAGTTATTAGAAGGATGTTATCAGCAAAGCAAAGGTGATTTAGTTGCTATTATTATTGTTAACTTTAGCTATTATTTTTTAAAGGCTATTCCTTGCAGTGGTTCAAATTAGGGAGTTTTGCACCCATTTGGAGAATCTACAAGTTATTCTATTTAATGAATATATTAATATGATATAGTGATAGCCAAGCCCTCATTTTTTAGAAGGCATTTACAAATATAAAATAAAACTTAAAGAAGTGGTTTAGAATTGCAGATTATTGTATATTTAACATATGAATCTAGGTCCACAAATACATATGCACATGATATGTTTCATACATTTATTTTCTTGTTTCAGTATTTTCACCCATAGGAAAATATAAATCCAATTAACCTATTACATTCAGCATCCCTGTGCCTAGATGCTAATAGACAATCAAAAGTAATTATTGAAAGCCTTGTGGGAAACACTTTGAGGACATGCCTTTTTACAAAATGTATTTAAATGTGAGAATATATATTTATAGTTGTTTAGTATAATTATTAAAATAATCAATTGAAATATTTATTTGATGGGAAGAATGACTTCAATAATGTCATAGTTATATAAAATTGTGATTATAAAACATCATACTATCATGCAAGCTTCACCCTAACTTTTTAAAATTGGCAGTTATTTCATAATAGCTTGGAAATCATCACAGTTATAATGTAGTCAATAATGAATATTCCACTCCAAAAATTAGTTAAAATCTTGAAAGATTTGTGGAAGATAGAATGACTGCACTATCTTAAAGTATCTTCTGGTCAATTACTAAATCCAAAGATGAAAGCAGTAACTGCTAAAAGGAAAAATCTAAATCTAAAGGGGAGAAATCAAAATCCAGTTATTCAACAGTGAAACTAATATTAAATATTGCATTGCATGAAATGACATTACAAATACAGAATTTTCAAGAGCAATAAAATAATTTGCAAAACATGAAAAGCCAGAATCTGGGGAAATAATGAGTTAGATTCTCAAAAATATGTGATATGCCTTATGAAGATCAATACAGTACAGTTAAGTAATAAGACTAAAGCTAAAATTGTGAATTTAGGGGCTAGAGAGACAGCACAGCTGGTAGGGGTGATTCCCTTGCATGTGGCAGATCCAGGTCCATAAGCACTGAAAGCTTTCTTTTATGGGAGATAAAATGACTTAACTAATGATTATAAATTGTTTTGATTCCTGAATAAGTCTTAAGATTCACTAGTCCAATAATCATGTAAACATATTTTTTTGAAACATTCATGGGAGAAATAAAACCACATAGAAACATTCTTGTCCTAGTGGAGAGGAAGAGACCAAAGACCTGACAAAGTGCTGGGCCTTAGGTGAAGTAACAGATCACTGTCACTGCATGCCCTTCTTTGAGATAAAATAGTCTTTTGATGCCAACAGTCTCTGTAACAAGTGTTCTTGGGATTTCTAGCAAGTAATTTCTCATGAAAAAATATGTTTTAAACATGTAGAACCCTTTTTCAGACACTTATCATCATACATATTTTAAGCAGTTCTTTATTCTATAAGGGCTTAAGGTTCAAAGCTCTTGAGTACTTTGGTGGTTAGAGAGGTGGAAAACAAACACGTACATCACAACCAGAAAGTATTTTTGTTTTACATCAGAAAAGTGTTATATAATAAGAGAATTTAACTAAAAGAGAAAATCATAGACTTCTGTATAAGGGCCTCTAGGTTGTGAAGTGATAAAAGTTTTGAAGAAAAAATAAGTTAATCATCATCAGGTAGTTTTTTGTTAGACCTATGTAATATTATTTATAATAGGTGCTAGTATTAGGGTTTATTGAACACAACCTTCCACCACCACGAGTCCACCATCACATTCATCACATCCACCAGTGTCTGCTGCCCTCCGCTAGTTTCCTAGTAACCCTTCTCCAATCCTCCCATTCTCCGGTGAAGTTAAGCTCAGTTCTATTCTGTCCTTCTGACTTTCCATATATATCGTATGGCAGAAAATGACATGATTCTTAATTTTCTTGTTTCTGAGTAGTATTTCACAGTGTATATATAATGTTCTTGCTTTTGCATTCACATTAGCGGTTTTCAGGGCTTACTCCAGTTTGCATACAGGGATCACTCCTGGTGGAGCTCAGGGGACAATAAGGGGTGCCAACGATTGAAGTCTGTCAGTGTGCAAGCAAAGCATCCTTTCCTTGTACTATTTCTTCAGTCCCTAAGTAGGATTACCTTTGGAAAGGTGAACACAAGAACTAGAGAAGTCATTTACATTGTTTTAGATCACACAGTTAGCAATGTGTGCAGCAATGCTGAACTCTGCCAGGATCAGTCTTTACATGTAGAAACATGTAGAAACATGTAGAAATGACTTGTATTTTCCCTCTAAAATGTAAGATGCCCACACAAAATGCCTTTTTTATTTTACTTTATACTTCAGAATTGTCAAACTGCAAAATGTCTTCTTTGGTAATATGTTTGACTTGGTTTATTAAATAAGCCTGTTCCAAATTTTTCAGAACTCTTCTTATTCTGTTACTTTTAGACTTTGTAATTCAATAATGAAATAAGTTTATTAGGGCTACATTGTTCTTTGGAAGAAGCAGACAGATAGTGTTTGTAGTGCTAAATGAATTTGTTTCCAGTGCTAAAATAATTACATGCATATGTAGAGAAAGAGACAAGAAAATTAGGTCAGAAGCGTGGATTGTCTTTAGATGAAAACAAAGAAAGAAAATAAATCAAATTTCAGAAAATATAAATCATAAGATGATGTATTGATAAACATGTAACTCTTATTTTTATTTAATTTGGGGGTCCACATTCAACAGTGCTCAGGGATTACTTGGTGGACCATATGGGGTGGCTGGCCTAAAGACTTTCAGCCACATGAAAGCCAAGTGTCTTACTGCTGTATGATCTCTCCTGCCAAAATGTTTAGCATGTAAATACAAGTTTTTTATGTTTTTACTCAATATAATCAGTGAAACATCATTGAATAGAACAAAAGTCAGACCATTTAGAGTGGCTGTGGCTAGGCTTCAATAGTATGCTTGAAATATAATGTTACTTTAGAAAAACGTGGATACATAATTTATGGTTTTACTCTTTGTAAAACATTTTACAAAGAGTACATTCCACAGTATAAAGGAAACTTGATTGGGTTGCCAATTACAATGCTTTTGAATGAAAGGATCCACAAATATCTCAACGTTTCTGTTATTTGACTTTGGAAAAATATTAATCAATCATAAAATTCTTGAAGAGCTATCCAGTCTATTGATGAGTCATCTAATCAGTTAAATGTTTTCTTTTTAAAAAATAATTAATTACATTTTTTTTCCTAAGACACCAATGATTTGTAAAGTCATGATCATTGAATGTTAGATATACCGTTGTAGCACCAGTCCCATCACCAGTGTCAACTTTTCCAAGGAAGTGTCTCTGAAAGTTCCCTGTCCACACCCCCCAAACTCCACAGTCTGCGTCTTTGACAAGCAATCTTTAACTGTGGGTTGGGTCTTCTGCTTCATAGTTAAGACTGCAATTTTTATGTTTAGCTCAACAAGTCCTCTACACCACACACTGTACCTAAGGCTCTTGACCCTTCCCCACTTTTTACTTCCCATCCCTTTATGTATTGCTTGTGTGGAGCTTCCTATTTCAAGTTTAAGAACCCCTAGAACCTATGAACTCAGTGCTAAGCCAGAAAGTTCAATGCTTTAGCCTCACTTTAGTGAGACAGATGTTGGCATCTATCTAGAGGGCACAACTGGCAGTGTTTGCGTAAATAATGTAAAAACCTGTCAATTAAAGTTTGTGTCAATCAAAAACAATATTTAGGAAATATCTGGTGTAAAATTGTGGAATATTATAGCAAAAGCAGTAAAAATATATTATATAAATAAAATGTAAGAATTCATAAAGGCCAGAGAAACAGTGCAGGGATTGTCCCTTGCCTTGAATGTGACTGGCTCTGGTTCAATCCTCAGCACCACATACGAACCCCTTGAGCACTACTAGAATTATCACTAAGCACAGAGCCAGGAGCAAGTCCTGAACACAGCCAGTTATAGCCTTATAGAAAGTATTACTCATAGGAAACACAATTGGTAACACCGGATTTAATATACTTTACATAAAAGGCATGAATTTCAAGTAAATATACCAAAGTAAACTAACATGTTAAATGTTTTGTTTTCTACCCAAGTGTCATTGCTGCTATAAGTGCGCATAGTCACTTAATTCTAATCTGTGTGCTTCCCATCCTTGTCTAGTCCTAAGTATGAGTAAGATAAATATTTTGCATTTTGGAAATGTAGAAGAGAAGTGAGAACAAGGTTTTTATAGTCTTCAAAAGGAATTGCAGAGCACCAGGCACTGAAGAAGCTCCAACATTACTTGATCACTTGATCACTTGAATCCCAAGTTATTCATCGATTTGCTCGAGCGGGCTCCAGTAACATTCCATTGGACCCTATCACGTGACAATGCAGCTCAATGGCATCTGGTTGATTCAGGAATATGAAGAGCCTGAAACCGTTCCTTCAGAGTCTTGACAAGGAAGTCTGACTGTCTTGTAGGTGGTGGCCACGTGATCTTTTGACATCCCGTAGTATCCAGTCGGTAATGGCTCTAGTTCAGCGGTCAACTCCAAATCGCATTACATGTCTAACCCATCTGATTTCCGATGCCTTGGCAAACTAGACAGCATCCCCTCCAACATAATGGTCACTTATCCAAGTAGCAGTCAAGCTTCTTTGCTTACCTCCTGCCAGATACCCACTGCTCACTTCTCCACCTCCTAGACCAGATGATTGCTTGGTTCTGGGGATCAAGAGCTGTTGTCTACTTAAAAGCCCTTCCATCACAAAACTGAATAGTCAATGATGATAAGTAATCATATTAGGTCCAAACATTGTGAGTTCTAGCTTATTCTCTCATGCTCCAGTCATAATGTATCTTTTCCAAATTAACTTTTAGATTTCATTAGTAAATGTGGTTATGCTTGAGTCTAAGCTCCACCATTATAAGCTGAAAAATTATTTAGACAGTTTCATTATATTAAACATACTCAAATTAAGGGCAATATATAATTTCAATATGTATTTATTTAATAATAATCAGTAGAGATAATAAATATTATCTATATAAAGTTCATTAAAGATTTATAACTGGGATTATTAGATAAGATGAATTAGATAACACTCACATATACTTAAATCTATTTGGCATATTTAGAACCAGATGTAATACTCATATATTGTAGTATATTGCTTTTATTATGGTGTGCTAATGAGGTTCAAACTAAGTTCCTCACCAAGCAAAGCGAACATTCCATTACTGAGTCAATCCTTGGACACATGTCCCATTACTTTTAAAATATGTTTTAAAATAATAAAATTTCCAATTAAAAAGTACAAGTGTTTAGTCTACCTATCCTTCATAATATATATTTGTGTTTTTATTCTTTACTAAAATGCTTTTGAAAAACAATTTAGTTTTGATTTAAGTACACATCATGCTGTTACCCTCCTAGTGTCTTAATAGACCTGCTTTTAAATTCTTTCTTTAAATACTATTGTTTCCCTTTGTACCATATTTTAATTCCCATAGCAAAGTAGGTGCTGCTTAGTTATTTTGATTTTTTACTGTGATTGTTTTCCTAAATAGTACCTTATTTGTTGTGTGTATGTATGTGTGCTTGTATATGTATTTATCTTCAATATGGTGTGTGACTTTTCCACAGGCCAAATTGACCATTTTTCTCATTATCATGAATAGTAAGAAGTAAAAGCAGGTTTTGGTCAGGATTGTAAAACTGTCCATTATCAGTCAGATTTCCCTGCTTTGAGCAAAGTTTCTACCAACCAATTTTTCTTTTCAAGAGATGGCAACGTAAAGATTAGAATGCTCCATGGAAAGAATAAGTGGTCCAGTCCCACTTTGCTTCTTCTCGGTATAAATCTTTATATTGACTACAGGTCTTCCTTGATTCTTTTCAGACTTGGAACATTTATTCTTCACTCACAACATTTGGGATACAAGTTTCTTCACAACATTCTTTCAAATATTCTTCTCTTATTTGGGTTTCCCATAAATTTGGGGATTTTGATCACATTCTTCTCATTTTGGATACTGATGCTTAACTTTAAAATGCTTATTAGCCTTTCATGTTTTAGATAACCAATAAATATCTGTTCAGTTATTCTTTTTATATATTTAATGCAAAATTCAGTTATATAACCCTTTTGCTAATTGTAAAAATATATTTTTTCATTGATTTAGTGCTTTTCAATGTTTATCATTATCAGATGCAAAACAGATGAGAAGTAATATTCATGGACTTGAACTGGAAGTTTCCTATACATTTATTGGGGTTTTCCATAAATTTGGGAATTTGATCACATTCTTGTCATTTTTGACACTTCATGCTTAAGCTCCCATAGAATTGAACTAGAAGTGTTTGGGTGCAGTGTGGAGAACATACAACAGAGATATAGCTAGAGTTTATTACCAAGGATGATATCAATAGGATTACTCATTTAAGCGTTTTTTTTTTCTTTTTTTGGGTCACACCTGGCAATGCTCGGGGTTGCTCTTGGCTGCTCGCCCCTGATTACTCCTAGTTGTGCTGGGGACTATGTGGGATGCCTGGGACCAAACTCGCCGGCTCAGGGCTGATCACTTGCAAGGTAAACAAACAGCCTCCCCTCTTCCCTATTGCTCCGGCCCCTCCTTTAAGAGAATTTAAATGCTTGATTTCGGTCCTTTTCAAATTTAAAATCTATGAATTGCATCAGTCTGCATTTATCTATATTGCTTGTAACTGTCAAGGTAACTTGCTGCTTTGTCTCTTTAAACCTCCTTGATAACCAAATAAAAAGAAACTAAATAAAGAATGTGCCCCTAGAACTTTTCATTATTAATGTTCTATGAATAAATTGGAAATCGGCTACCGATACTTTTAAGGGGGTGGATTAATTTATCAGTCAAGGAGTTTTGACTAAAAGGAATGAAATGTCTGACACGTAGTCTATTTATCAGTTATTATGATATTAAAGTATCTAACCACTGTGGTGCCTAAATTAAGACTTGACAGACTAAATGTCACTTAATTTTGCTTCTTTGATTTGGCGATATTTTGTAAGCTTATTATCTGCAAGGTTTTATGGATGTGTGTGTGAGAAAGGCAAAACTTACTTATCATTGAAGAAAAATACTACTGCAAGAAAGCATTTTGCTAAAGGCTGTGTTCCTTGCTTTAGTACATTTTAGGAAACATGGCAAAGATAAAGAAGTTACTATTTCTGAATGAGTTGGTTGTTTTCAAAAATGACTTAAATATATCATACTATAAAAATATTGTGGTGTTAAACAATTAAAGTTTTACTATAATTTACGATGTATGCTATGTTCTTGTTCAAATAAGTAGTAGATGCTATATCTAAATAGTAAAATTATGCAAAATCAATAATACATGTCTGTTTTAGAATTAATCTCTTACATAAAAAAGATTTATGTTTTTAATTGATTACCATCTTAATTATTTTAACATTTTTGAATATTTTAAAGATTTTAAATTAAGTCACCACACAATTGAATTGATCTTGTGTTTTCCTACACCAACCCATATTATTTAAGTAATTCGTTGGCATAATATTTTCAAATCTAAAAATATGGAGCTGTATAATATCATTGTAGATGTTGATTAAGTTTTTTATTTTGAAAATGGTTATACCATTTTTGCCTCTTCCTAGATAATTTCTACACATATCCTCATTTGAAGTTTACGTCAACATTGATTTGATTAGAGAATTTTTCTCCATATCCTTTACTATCCCTTCGCCTCCTCTCCCTTCCTTAGCATATAAGCATAGAGCCTTAGCAGGGTCTTTTATTAACTTCTAGGCAATATTCACAATATGTTTGCAACATAACTGAGAATAAGGTTGCCTATTTAAGCTATTGCTTTTCAATGATATTTATACTTGAACACTTTTATAAATTTCAAACCCAGAGAAAGGTCAAAGACAGGAAAAATTTGAAAATATAAAAATCTAGTTCTACTCCCCTGATTTATGCTGTAATACATATTCAAATATTATTTCCATATCTTACATGAAAAAGCATAAGTTGTGAGATATTGAACTGGAATAAATTTAGTGGAAAATACTTCTTATTCAGTCTGAAATCCTGTGCAGGGAAATTGACCCAAATTTTAAAATTGTAACTAACTCAAAATCCACAAGTGGACCAAAAGGCTCAGATGCCAAAGTAGAATTTGGTTAGAAAAATACTGGCAACCTTCAAATAGTTAAAGCTTGGACTATCAGAAACTACAAAAGATTTCTCAACAATTCAGAAATAATTTTGTGGGTGTAATTCTTTTGTACCATAAAATAAAATTAATTTTAATTCTATTTTTTTAGAATAGATATTAGTTATAATGATACACTACATTTTAGTTCTTTAGCTAAGTAGTGGATATTTTGATCACATATGTGTATGTGTGATATGTGGTGCCAACTACAATGGTAATGCTGCAATGAACAAAGAAGTTGTATATCATGATTTATCCTAAAGACACTTAATTAATTTAGATATACATATTTAGAAATGTGATTAAGTATGGTGAGTTTTCTCTCTTATGATTTCTACATTTCTTTATGATAGTTCTCTACCATACACCATTTTACTTGTGCATCAACTTTTGCAAATATTATAATTTTTCTACATTTTTGTCAACATCTGTTTTGTTTTTATAATTTTTTTATGATCACCATCTTAAGCATGATAGTATATCTCATTGTTTATTTCGTGATCATGTTACTAATAATTAGAGATATTGTCATATATCCATGTTGGTTCTTTGGTGGAAGGTAGAGTGTTGGAATTTTATATGCATAAAACGCTATCATTAAAATATTTTATATCACAGTGGTAAAATAAATAAGAAATTACTAAATAGAGAAGTCTAAGATGAGACAGTAGATTGCTAATTTAAATTTAGTCCCCAGAAGTATAAACCTGAGTTGCTAAGAGCTTCACTCCTAGTATTGCTTATGCTATGTTCTATATATATAAAAAGAGAGATATGTCATGTTTTTAAGATTATTTTCACAGAGGAAATTTTTATAACTTTTGATTTTCTTATTGACCAATTATTTCCTAATTCTGACCTTTTATTGACCTAATAGCTTATTGTTTGTTTCCTATGGGTTTTATTTTTATGTGTAAATTAATAGCACTGAGATATATTTGATATGATTATTTGATATATGATACATCATATATGATATGTGATACATTATTTGATATATGATTATATTACAATATATTTGATATGATTATTCATGAATTTATTAACATCTATTTTATGTATCAGTAGAGAAATTGTCTGGTATGTAGTTGGGTCCTTGACAGTGTCAGGACAGAAATTCTCTTCTACCTCGAGGATGGGGAAATGGATGAAAACTCATGAATCCAGCGCAGTTCCAAAAAGGCTTTTAATAGTACAAAGCTCTACCACTGCATCCATTATAATGAGCAACCTAGCCTTGATCAACTTAGACTATACAGAAGAGCCTGGTCTCCCACCAAAGAGAGAGAGGATCTCACTCGAGAGAGTCGTGACCTAAAAGAAGAAGCAAAAGCCAAGGGGTCTCAAGTCAGTCCCCTTATATACACCCAAAGTAATCCAGGGAAAGGTCAATGTCAGTAAGGAAATCTCTAAACAGATGTGAAGAGGCAATACGCACCCTATTACAGGTATAAACAAAGGTTACACCAAGGACTAATTCTTTCTACTGAGATTATCTCTTATGTAAAACACTGAGAGAAAAGGCTGACATGAAGTATCACATCTTACTTTCATGAGCTTCATGTAATCTAGATGGTACCCACAAGGGACCTTCTATTTATTATCTGCACCCAGGGTGATTCTGAGTATCCTGTTCTTTGTATACCGCAAAGGGTCACACCCTCGCCCGCTTGAGAGCAAAATTCGTATGATCCCTTCCTGGCGATCTTCCCTGTCGGTCACAACTCCACCCAGCGGACTACAGTCTACAGCCTGGCCCACTGTAGCTCCACCATCAATTGTTTATTTGGAGGTGACTACAAGAGTATGCCACCAGCACGGCAAGCCTGGTAAGCTGCTCGTATGCTCATATTTGATATGCCAAATACCAGTAATAAATTTATATTAGGGTCATCCATACCTAATATAATATGAGGCTTTATGTGTGCCTTGAGCAAGCAGATGCCTTTGGGTCTACTAGATGATCAACTGGAAGATAGATAGATAGATAGATAGATAGATAGATAGATAGATAGAGATAGAGACAGACAGACAAGACAGACAGACAGACAGACAGACAAGACAGACAGACAGACAGACAGACAGACAGACAGACAGACAGACAGACAGACAGACAGATAGACAGATAGACAGATGTACAGATAGATAGATAGATAGATAGATAGATAGATAGATAGATAGATAGATAGATAGATAGATAGATAGATAGATAGATAGATAGATAGATAGATAGATGGATAGATAGATAGATAGATAGATAGATAGATAGAT
>JAJIBD010006830.1:0-62226 GCA_021461705.1 Cryptotis parvus | reverse complement strand
TCATGAATGGGTGTTGGATCTTGTCAAATGCTTTCTCTGTGTCTATATGATCATATGGTTTCTATTTTTTCTCTTATTGATATTATGTATTATGTTGATTGACTTGCAAATGTTAAGCCATCCTTGCATTCCTGGTATAAATCCTACTTGGTCATGATGTATAATCTTCTTTTTGAGTCTTTTGGATTCTGTTTTCTAGTATTTTGTTGAAGATCTTAGCATCTGTGTTCATCAGGGAGGTTGGTCTGTTGTTTACTTTTTTTTGTGTTGTCTCTGCCTGCTTCTTGTATCAGGGTTATATGTGCCTCATAGAAGCTATTTGGGAGTGTTTCTGTTTCTTCTATTTCCTAGAAGAGATTGAAAAGGATTGGCATTTAAGTAACCTCCTTAAAGGTTTGGAAGAATTCACTAGTGAATCCATCTGGATCTGAGCTTTTGTGTTTGGGCAGACTTTTAATTAGTGTTTCAATTTCCTCAATGGTGATAGAATTATTCAGGTATTGCATGTCTTCTTGTTTCATCTGTGGGAGGTTATAGGACTTCCAGAGTTTACCCATTTCTTCCAGTTTTTCATGTTTTGTGGCATACAGGCTCTCAAAGTAATCTCTGATGACTTTTTGGATTTTCTGGTTTCTGTTATGATGCTCCCCTTTTCATTTCTGATTTTACTTATTTGGGTTCTCTCTTTCCCTGTCCTTACAAGTCTTGCAAGTTGTTTGTCAATCTTGTTTATTTTTTTCAAAGAACCATGTAATTGTAGTTTTCAAGAACCTAATTATGACATTTCCATGAGGACTTAGGGCACTACAATCTTCCAGCCCGGAGAAAAATACTTGTGATGTTTAACTTAAATTGATTACAATACTTGGATAGAGTCATGATATAATAGTAATAAGAAACTGGCTTATTCTCTTAGTTCTTAGGAAATAGTCATTAGGACCATATATAAAATGCATGGTTTGTTTTTTGTCTTAATGCCAATTTTGTCATTCATACAGTGCTGGAGAGTCTAAATATCAGAAGAAAATGAGTGTAACTTTAGTTTAATTTCTACTAACAGGTAACTGATGTCTTATGTAAATCTATTTGCAATTTAACTAAGCCACTTGCTGAAGGACTATAGTAACAAAGGAATAGAAATATTTACAAAATGCTCTTTAGAGAGTATTTGTTTTTATGTGTAGATATTTATTCCATGTAATTAATCTTTGAAATGCTCTTAGAATAAAATTGTAGTCAGATACTTTATTCTGGCAGGGAGGACACAGAAATCCAGTGAAGATATGTATCTAATCACTTCATAAGGTCTTGTCTATTTAATCGAACTCTATTTGGAATGACAATTGGGAAGTATTTTAATTGTCATTCTCCAATATCTGTGTTTATCAAATCTTTTGTCTAAATATTGCTCTCAAGCATTAGCACATGTTAGAATCACCCTTAATTTTTTGGTTTGTTTGTTTTGTTTTTGGCCACACCTGTGTGCTCAAAGATTATTCTTGGCTCTGAACTCAGAGAGCATTCCTGGCAGTCTTGGTGAACCATATGGCAGTGCCAGGGATCAAACTTTTTGGACCTGATGGAAGAAACTCCGCAAGCTGAAACCCATCACTAAAATTTGCCAATGAACAGATGAAATCAGTGGCTTCTTTTCCTGCCTAGACTGGTGCCATTCCTTAATTTCTCATTTTCTACCCTAGGAAGTTTTAAGACTGCCTGTATAGTTTCCTTCTGTCCCAGACTCTAAGAATTAATCTGGACTTCCAACTAAATCATCAATATAAAAGTTTAAAGGTGATTATTCTCTACATCATAGTTGAGTGTCACTAATCTCTGTATTGACAAGTTTTGGTGATTGATTCTCCAGTCTGATGTGCTGGCATTGGCTCCAAACAGGACGCAACTTAGGGAAACCAACTTCCAATCTCCAGCTAATGAGGCAGCCTATACTGATTAGAGTCAAGCACACTAATGCTGTTTTCTTTTATTTTAATGAGGACTAATGAACTAAACCACCGACACTGATAATCATAGTTATCTAGAAACCATGATCTTGAGTTAACAAATTCAAAAATTATATACTAAGTCTTTCATCTACTCTCATGAGCATCAACAAACAAGTGTGCTCTCTACCTTTTAGTAATAATTTACAGCACCATATAAGTTTTGGGGGAACAGTATCTCTTCAAAATCAATGTTTCCACTCCATGCCTACCACCAAATGCCAAAATTCCTCACCACTGTCCAATGCTCTCCACTTCTTTTTTTTGCTTTGCTTTTTTGGGTCACACCCGACAATGCTCAGGGGTTACGCCTGGCTCTGCACTCAGGAATTACTCCTGGCGGTGCTCGGGGACCATATGGGATGCTGGGGATCGAACCCATGCCGGCCGAGTGCAAGGCAAATGCCCTACCCGCTGGGCTTTCGCTCCGGCCCTGCTCTCCACTTCTTAACCATCCACTACTTCCTTTCTTTTAACCTCAGTTCTGCAGTCAGAATCCAGGTACTTCTTTTTTAATTTCTCTAATAACAAGCAGTTCTTGAATATTTATAGCATACCAGAGAAAACACTCTGAAAGAATTCTGTAGGCAGAGTTAGCCATGGTGCTCACACATAAAAAATCTAGTTGTTGGCCTGTGTTCAGAATTTTATGAGATTATAATGTATGTACTTCCTGGGAAATCTCTTTGAAGAAGGTTGAGAGTGTTCAATTGAAATGCTGTCCTGTAAATGACATAAACTGACTTAGACATAAACTGACTTAACAGAGTCTGATTATTTTCAACAAGTAAATTGATTTAAACGCAAGTAGACCATTCATATTAAAATTCTTTAGTTTAGAAATTGATGACACTCACTTCTAGATATATAACTCATGTCCAATGTTTAATATTAATCTGTGAAGTCAGTGAATGAAGACGGGGAAAAATTGGAAAGTAACTTTTAATTCCATATGTCTACTTGATTGGAAGCTCTTTTCTTTATACATTCTCAGAAAACTACTTTTCAAATCACAAATATGTCTGTTTTTTTTTTTATTTTACCTTAGGACCATCTTCACAGTAAAAAATATCACTATACATAGAACTGATACCTATTGATGACATATTGCCAGGTCAAAAACAATTTTCATGAAGCTCTATAAGCTATCAGTGATGAATATACATGGCCAGCCCATTTGATTTTCTATGCTTTGGCAAACAAAACAGCATCCCTGATTCTGGAATAACGACGGAGGTTGGAACTCCGGATTCCTTCTCTCACTTGAGTGAGGCGTGATATTCCAAGCATAACTCTTTCGATTCCTCTCTGGGAGACCCGAATAGCATTCTCATCCTGCTTTCGTAGGACCCATGTCTCTGAGGTGTATGTTAACGCAGGGAGAATGGTGGAGTCAAAGAGATGTGCCCGGAGCCATGGGATACCGACTGGATCCCACGGATGTCAAAAGATCACGTGGCCGCCCACCTACAAGATGGTCAGACTTCCTTGTCAAGACCCTGAAGGAACGGTTTGAGGCTCTTCATATTCCTGAATCAACCAGATGCCATTGGGCTACATTGGCACGTTATAGGGTCCAATGGAAATGTTACTGGCACCAGCTCGAGCAAATAGATGAATAACGGGATTCAAGTGATCAAGTGATCAAGTGATGAATATACAATGAACATGTGAGTGATTCAACTACAATAATTACTATAAGAGTATCAAGTGGCTTATTAAAATACTGATCGCATCTCTATCTAGATTAAATAAAATATACTAATTTATTTTGTAATACAAAATAAGCATTCTAGTAACTTCAGTGACAAGTATTTACAAATATGTGACTAAAGTTCCAGCCATAAATTCTATCTTCATTACTTTAATTTGAACCAATTTCCTAAATTCAGTATAAATAAAGGAACAAAGAACTTTATGCAAACAATTAGTATTCTTATGAAATAATACACTTGTATATTTCCAACAGAGAATCTAGAACTGCTAAAAAAATGTGTACAAATGATCATATCCGAAATTAGGCAATAACTTTCAAAATTCAACTCCAGAGTGCTGGCAATGTGTTATGCAATTTTTTTTGTCATTCTTTTTAAAAGCAATGGAGAATTCATCACTTAATGGGACCATTAACAATAAGAAAAGAAGCATATTTTAAGCAGTGACTAAATTGTGTAGTTGAAATAAATAAGGAATAGAACTTTAATGAGATTTAATGCAATTTTTGGCAAGAGCAAAATTTATATGGTAAAACAAACATGCATTCATTTTATAAATAAAAAGGAATAAACATCATTTTTCATAAAAACCTAATCAAACATTAAGGATGCATAAATGAATTCTAATTTAAAGAACTTTGTTTATCCTTCCTGTAATTTGTCTGGTACTGAGCACTAAATTGAGGACTTTACACATACAAGGCATGTTCTCCACCCTGAGTTACATCTCCAATCCCTGATTTGTCCAAGTTAAGAATTGTCTTAAACTGAACTCTGCTTTAATTGTGTTAAGTGGGAAAGAGGAAGGTGGCTAGGAGGGGGAGAGAATAGCAGACATGGGCAGCTGGGAAGCAGACAACAAAAAACAGATGCTCGTATTTGCTTATTTGTTTGGGGGCACCATCCAGCAGTCCTTAGAGTTATTCCTCTCTTTATGTTCAGGAGTTGCTCTGAGGCAGTGCCAGGAGTAATGCCTGGGTCTCCATATACAAAGGATGTACTCCTGTCCATTGAACTATCTCACAGCTTGACATTTTTCTTTTTAAGAACTTATTTTCCTCATTCTTATCAAAATTATAATCTACCAGAGGGAACACCAAACATACTTAATGGTCTGGGAGTAAGTTAAGGCATGGAATGAAATGCACCTACTTCTATCATTTTTAAAATTAACTCACTGTGAGATAGACCATTACAAAGCTGTTCATGATTGGTTTCAGTCATATATTGTTCCAACATTCATCCCTCCACCAGTGCATATTTTCCAATACCAATATTCCCAGTTTCACACCTCAGCCAAGCTGCCACTATGGGGAGGGCATTCTCTCTTATCTCTGTCTCTGTCTCTCTCTCCCCCTTTGGCACACTGAGGTTTGCAAAATACAGAAACTAAAGGGTTATTACATACATCCCTTTACATACTTTCAATACTCAGTTCTAGTCTAGCATTACCATTTCCAAGTATTATTGGCAAACTGGCCCGTTTTCTCCCCCCCCACCCCCGACCGCGGGCCCCAGGCATTCTTTCCTGGCTCTGTATATCCATGGGACTGACTCAGAATCCTGACCACTGCTTTTTTAACTGCCTGCCTTAAATGAAAATAATATTTCATTTGTAAAACAAAACCCAGGGGGAATCCAACATCTGTCTTTGACCTCCTTCCATTGACCTTCCATTCACACTCCCTTCCTCTGTTCTAGTTAATCTTCATTTATCAGTTTTTGAAAACTATGTCTAACTTTGTGTCTCCAGCAACTATTGAATCTCTCCTATGTTTCACTGACATTATGGATTAAATGTGCTTAAGCCATATATTTTTCCCTAACTATCTATTCTCCTGAGAATTCTCAAGCTATTTCAACTTTTTGACTTAAGTCCCCTTTCCATGAATCTTGTTATGCCAAATAAGCGTGTATTTTTTCACATGAAAATTCAGTTATTTCTTCCTACTTCTTTCTGCTAAATTACTCATTTCTAGACCCTTATTAACAGAGCTTCTTTCATTCTTTCATCATCTAATGCATCTGCTATCTTGTTTTCAGGTTAGACAGTTTAAATTATAGCTCAGATTAGTCAGATTAGGCACTTCCTTAGGCACTTTTGGCACATTGAAAGCTCAGATCCCATCTTCCATACCTAGATCCATTTGTGTGTTTAACAAATTATTCTAAAACTTAGTGTTAATGAATAATCTTCGTTCAGAAATTTAGTCTGGTTATAATAGGGATGACCTGCCTCTGCTCTTTGTGTTGAGCTCCTCATCTGAGAAGCTGAGAGTTGGAAGCCGAATTCAACACCAAGTCTAGACATTAGTGCTAAAGCGTTCTCCTACAATCCTGTTTAAAAGGTTTTTCCGCACGGGTTAATTGGGATTCCTTATAGCTTTGGGCTGACTTCCAAGGATGAGTCTCAAGTCAAAGAGTCAAGCAGAAGCGCTACACTTTCTGGTTTTGTTTCTAAACCTCAGTTGCTCAAGGATTACTCTTAGCAGTACATGAGAGATGATATGTGGTCTCAGGGATCAAACCTGGGCTGGCTGCAATGAGGAAAGTGCATTACCCACTGTACTCCATTTGGCCCCAGACGCTCCATCATTTTATTATAAAGTCTCAGAAATACTTAGCATCACCACCACTGTAGAAGAGTTTGAAGCCTCTGCTAAATTAAAAAAGAAATGCACTTTTCCTTTTTGTGTAAAATGACAAAGTTCTGAAAGTTTAGGCACCACAACACCCCCTGTTGGTTTTCACCTTCTCACCTTAATCTCTACTCTCTGTAGGCACTACAGGTGGCGTCAACCTCCCCATTCACTCCCACCCTCAGACCCTACCTGGACTATATAAATCTCATCTTGAAGTGGATCCTTTCCAAAGTTCTAGCCCTAAATTAATGGATATAATCAAAGTGGGGGCAGGGGAGGGGGATAGAGGGAGGAAGTCAGGAACAAAAAAAAATGTGTTTTATATATTTTATAATAACCTGAGTTTGAAGTCCTGGAAGTTATACCAGAGGAAACTGCCAATCTTATTTAGGGCGGAAGGAGCAGGCAACACCCAACTGTGCTCAAGGCTTACTCCTGGCTCTGTATTCAGAGATCACTCCTGGTGGGACTCAAGACACCACTGTATGCCTTGCACTAAAATGGTTTGGCAACATAGAAGACAAGCACCTTAACCTCTATTATCTCTTTGGCCCCTAGACTGCCAAACCCAGTAGTATGAAGAATTTTAGGCTATATTTTCTTAACCCAAGGCTAGAGATATAAATGACATGATCTGAAATAACCCTTCCTATCACCAACATTGCTGCCAATCTCATATCATTCTATCTTATTAAAAGTGCACCAGAGTCAACTGAAACCTGTCAACATTTGCTATGAAACAGAGGGGGGAAAAAACTAAGAAATGCAAATATGGCAGAGAAAAAAGAAGTCCTAACCAAAAGAGAAGAGAATGAAGAATAAAATGGGTTCAGCATTCACTAAGCTGTGTTCCACTCACACCTTGAGGGGCAGCAAAGTGAATATAAATCATTCCTGGGAAATAATATATATGCTTAGTATACGATTAGTGATATTTTTTTAGCAATGTCTATATAACCAAGTAGTTAAATAGATTTCTTTTTTTAAATCACAAACTAATATTTTTCACTTGTCAAACTTATCAAATCCAAAACACATGTCACTTTCTATAGCTCTTAACATTTGTTTTATTCAGAATAAGTATCTTTTATAAAAGCAGGTTGATCTTAACTTCCATATGTTATCTTAAAATGAAGTGATCTCACTCTCTGGCAAATAGACAGAGCTTTCATTACTTTTTAATAAATTTATTACATGAATATCAAAGGACTTTTTTCTAAGCCTTCAATCAAATCAAAAATATTCTAGGAGTAACAAAATCTCTCTTCTCATGACACTTTGGACAGTGCTTTAAATACAATAGTGAACTAAGTTCACTATTGAATTTTTGCATCAGTTACTTGAACTCTTAGAAGTTTTCTGTGACCATATCTAGGATTTTCAGTATCATTTTGACTCAATTACTTATATAAAAGGAGGGGGTAAGTTCTTCAGCAATAATTTATAGCAACAGGAATTTTTATTTATTTATTTATTTATTTATTTATTTATTTATTTATTTATTTATTTATTTTAGGGTCCCTGATTCTGGTCCTTTCTTCCACCTTCTTTCCTTTTTGGCCAACACTACTTTTTCCTTTTCTTGTTTGTCTCGGTTTTTAAAGAGCTCAAAATGAGGACTGTTGGGAGAAGGCTCATTGACTTTGTTTTTTTTAAGTATTTTATTATACCACTGTGAGATATACAATTACAAAGATATACAATTAAACAGTTCATATTTGGGTTTTGTTCATACAGTGTTCCAGCACCCATCCCTCCACCAGTGCCCATCTCCCACCACCAATGTCCCTGGTTCCCTCCCCCTTCTCCCAGCCTGCCTCCATGGCAGGTTCACTGTATCACTGTCTTCCCGTTCATTGTCGATTTGCTCCGAGCGGGCACCAGTAACATCTCCATATGACCTGTCTCATGCAAGTAGAGCCCAGGGCACCTGCTTGCTCCAGGAACATAAAGAGCCTCAAACTATTCCATCAGGTCATGGGAATGAGGTCTATAATTGTTACTGGTATCTGGCGTATCAAATATGATAAGACAGACATGGGGCAGAGCTGCTACTGGCTCTCACTGTGCCCAGCCGCTCATGAAGTGACCAGGAGGGATGGCAGGATCTAGCCCTGGCCCGCCACCCCAGCAGAGCCTCACAGCAAGCCAGATGACCCCCCCACTCCATGAGGACCTCCATTTTCCACATCCGGACTTCCTCCTTGTCAGAATTCCACCCAGCAGACCAGCCTATCACAGTCCGGCTCCTGCGGCCGCTTGCAGCCGCGTGGTTCATCAATAAATGCTGAATTTTGAGATGACTACAAGAGTATGCTACCGCATGGCACAGCCTGGCAAGCTACCTGTGTCATATTTGATATGCCAGATTGCATGTTAGTGAAAGGAAATTTAAATCATTTTTTAACCTACAGAAGAAAGATTGATTTTTAATTAAATAAAAATAAAGTTTTTAAATGCAAAATCCAATACAAATTCAAATATACAAATTCAAGGTAATATATATTAAATGAATTCCAACTACATGTCTAGCTAAGCCTGGTTTTGATGATTGGGAGGATGGGAAGGCAGCTGCAAAGTATTAGGGGCATAACAGTATAGTTTGGTGGTAGGCTTGGTATGGAAACACGATTTGCCTAAAACGCAACACTAGTATCACCGGTATCACTTGTCTTTTATCACTTGTCTTCCTATTGATCATCAATTTGATCGAGCAGTAACATCTCCATATATCCTGTCGTGCTAGTATAGTCCAAGGGCATCTGCTCGCTCCAGGAATACAAAGAGCCTCAAACCATTCCTTTAGGTGATGGGAATGAGGTCTATAATTATACTGGTTTTTAGCATATCAAATACGATACGGGTAGCTTGCCATTCTCTGCCGTGCAGGTGGTATACTCTCAGTAGTAGGCTCTCATCTCATACATTTACTGATGAACCGCAATGGGGAGATATAGGTTTTTCTCTTGGGTGCAGCTCTGACAAGCTGTGGAGTCTGGATGTTGAATATGGCGGCCCTCATGGTCTGCAGGTTCCTCTGGCTCTGGCTTCCTGCAAGGCTCTATGGAATGGAAGGCCAGGGCTAGAACCTGCCTTCCCTCCCCCTGGCACCTCATTATCAGCTGAGTACAGGGAGAGTTAGCAGCTCTGCCCCATGTGTCTGAGTCTCTAGATCAGGCATACTTGGGCTTGAAATAGTCTTCGCTGTAGGGTGGAACATTAGTATAAATCATGAAATATACCTGAATATAAAAATAAAAAAAAATAAAAGCCAGGAAAGTATTGGACCAATGCTAAATCTAGCCAGAATTTATTCACTGATTTCAGTCATTCTATATGAGAGTTTTACTAAACTTCTCTGTATGATGTACTATAAACAAACATTTATAGCCAAAGCTGCTAATATAAAATATTCTCTACATGGACTTCATGACCTAGGTTTGGGAACAAAAACAACTATTCAGTACAGAGTATGGATTCTCCTCGAAGCTCTATTCTCAACAGTTATTCCATCTGATCCTTGAAACACCCTTCCACTCTACATGGACAATAAAACAGTCCTATTTAACTTATGCTACAGTTCTATCAACTAGGACGTGCTGATGCAGAGAGGGACTGCTTTATGAAGGGAGAAGGCAGAATTCATAAGTACTAGATTAGCTGCTTTACTTACAGGTTTAGAACTAATAGATTCTCCATCTATGTTACCATACTTTAGAGATTTTACTCTGTTAAATACAAG
Source organism: Cryptotis parvus (assembly GCA_021461705.1). Lineage (NCBI taxonomy): Eukaryota > Metazoa > Chordata > Mammalia > Eulipotyphla > Soricidae > Cryptotis > Cryptotis parvus. Next base: position 52,124 of record JAJIBD010006830.1, on the reverse strand, counting down.
ACTACAAAATGCTATGGGTTGCAAGATATTCTTCTAACCTTCTTGTTCTTATATTAAACATCTCTTCCATTTCTTATGGCTCAACATACATTGAATAATGACAAGCTTCACATGTTCATACTCTGTCCTTGAGTTACTGTCTAATCCTATCAGAAACTGATATTAATGGATGATATTGCAATTTAGAGCAGTTAAATACATCTTCTTTAAAATTGATATTTTTCATCTAACCACTTCAATTTTAGGTCTAGTGAATAAAATATAAGAATTTATGAATCTTGGGGCCGGAGCCATAGCACAGCGGGTAGGATGTTTACCTTGCATGCAGCTGACCCAGGCTCGATCCCCAGCATCACATATGGTCCCCAAGCACTTCCAGGAGTAATTACTGAGCAAAGAGCCAGAATTAACCCCTGAGTATAGCCAGGTGTGACCCAAAAACCAAAAAAAAAAAGTTTAAAGAAAGAATTTCTGGATCTCACACCTAATATTAGTCACCGTGACAATGGGATTTCCTATCTGCATTGAAAATGTTGAGATTATGAATACTTTTCTTACTTGTAGAACAGTAAAAGGCAATCTTAAATCCTGTCCTTGCTCACTGATTTATTGTGCTTGTTGCCATAGTAATGCATCCATAGTTCCCAGAAGTACAAAGTTTTGAACTCTGAATTTGGTGACCAGCCAGAGTCAGCAATATAGAAAAGAAAGAAGAACAAGCTCTAAAGTCTCTGAACTGGACCAAATTAAGTAAATGCATGTTCTGCTGCTATATAATAGCCAATGTAAATCTCCAGGATTTTAGAAGAGAAAGGCACAAGTAGAAATTGTGCCTTAAATTATCAAACTATTCTGATATAAGTTTTATAAAAAATCTGTTCCTAGGTATTCGTGCATAGAAACTACTTCAAGTTTTGCAAAGTCATCATGGTAAACTTTCTATACATTTGGTACTTGAATTTAAAAGCATGCATGATTGCATATAAAATAAACCTTTTCCTACAGTAGCCATTAATTTGTATATTAACATGAATTCCAAAACAGAAAATTGTTAAAGAAAAAAATACAATAAACAAATAACGACTTTAATAAAAAAGACGGTAGACGGTCTCCCAGAGAGGAATTGAAAGAGCTATGCTTGGAATATCACGCCTCACTCAAGTGAGAGAAGGAATCAGGAATTGTGACCTCTGTCGCTGTTCCAGAATCAGGGACGCTGTCTCGTTTGCCAAGGCATCAAAAAATCAGATGGGCTGGACATGTAATGCGATTTGGAGACAACCGCTGGACTAGAGCCGTTACAACTGGATCCCACGGGATGTCAAAAGATCACGTGGCCGCCCACCTACAAGATGGTCAGACTTCCTTGTCAAGACCCTGAAGGAACGGTTTGAGGCTCTTCATATTCCTGAATCAACCAGATGCCATTGGGCTACATTGGCACGTGATGGGGTCCAATGGAAATGTTACTGGCGCCCGCTTGAGCAAATCGATGAATAATGGGATTCAAGTGAAGTGATCAAGTGATCAAGACTTCTGTTCTATTTCTTAAGTTACATCCAGCAAGGTGCAGGGTTTACTCTCTAATTGTGCACTCAGATATCACACCTGATGAAGTTGAGGTGACCATATGTGGTGCTCAAATTCATAAAGAATTTATTAAATTCTCACAATGTCCTAATATCCTAATAATTTATATAATTAATTATATCAATTTTTTGTTCTCTTAAACCTCCTATGACCTGAAGGAATGGTTTTAGGCTCTTCATGTTCTTGGAGCGAGCAGATGCCCTTGGACTACACTTGCTCTTGACAGGATGTATGGAAATGTTACTGGTGCCTGCTCAAACAACAGGAAGACAAGTGATACAAGTGATACAAGACCTCCTATTGTACAGCTAGAGAAAAACCAATAGTAAAGAAACATATTATAATTATACATGCATATATGTTAGCTACCATGCACATATTTAAAATAGATATAAGTGCCATAAAAATAGTAAAATGGTGACTTGTCCAGGAGACAGGATGAATATTTAGGAAAAAACACAAAGTTCCTGTTAAATGAAAGAAAAGATGGAGAATGCGAAGCAAGAGAGACCAGGGAGATAGACTGAAACCAGACAGATCTTGGAGAGTATTTAAAAGTAATGTAAAGTGTTTGAATTTCTTGAAAGTGCAGTGAGAAGTCATTGAAGGGCTTTAAGGCTGAGAATAAGAACAATTAAATTTGCATTTCTAAAAGTAGCTTTAGGATATTTTATTATTCATAGTTATAATTTGATCATATTTCTAGACATAAGAAATTTAATAATGTAGAATTTTTTATGATTTGGACATGAAAAAGAACAGATCATGTATAATCCCAACGATTGTTGGTAACAATTATATGTCTAGACATGACCTCAGTATGAATTATCTTAATTTTGTCTGTCCTAAACTTTGACTATTATGCTACGGATGACAATTTTTAAGAATACCAGTGCTAATAGAATCCATTCATTAAAAACTCACCATATTTCAGATAACATACTGGATCCTTTATATATTATATTTCATTCAAAAATTCCATACCACATAAATTACCACATACCACATATATGAACAAAAAAAACTTTGGGATGGTTAAGTGGTATTCCTAACTTTAAGCTAAACATATAACAAATCAGTAGTTTATCCAAGGTCTCTCCAACTCTGTCAAGCAAACTTCTGATTTGAGTTTTCATGCTTTAAAGAGCAAACTTTTGAGGCTGGAACAACAGTATAGGAGGTAGCGTTTTACCTTGCACACAGCCAACCTAGGTTCTATCCTAGCATCCCATATGTTCCCCAACCAGTGCTAGAGTAATTTCTGAGAACATAGCCAGGAGTAATCACTAAACATCTCTGAGTGTGGGCCCAAACAAAAAAAATAGATAAAGTGCAATCTTGTAATTAAGTAGAATTTCTTAAAATTCTGCAAGTAGAGTTTAGTTTTAAAAAATATAAACACCAAACATGTTTTTAGTTTGAAGATTAGATTTCCTTCACTAAGAGGCTATAGTGGCAATATTTAAGAAGAAAACATATCTTAAGTTCTCCAGGTAGTCCCCCTTTTTTGGCTACCTAATAAGATTGAAACAAATTACAATAAGCAAACTGCATTTTATCCTAAACTTTAGACATGGAAATACTTAGAAGTTGCCCTGATTCATTAAAACGTATTGTATCAAAGTGATGGTGACTTGATTTTTTGTTTAAAAACCAACAAAACAGATCCACTACCAACTTAACGGAATTTAAACTAATAAGAAAGCTAAGTGAAAACTAAGCATGGCCACCTTTTGTATTGAAAACAACTTTTAGGGTGAAATGGTGCCAGGATGTGTGACCAAAATAAAATATTTAACTGCTGCTAAAGGAATCAACTTGTGGGTAACAGGGATGGGAATTAGTGCTGCAGCCATAGTGTAAAGGATAGAACATATAGCATATATCTAAAATAGATTGTGAAAATTTTGTATTTTTAATTGTTAGTTTCATCCTGAAACATTCTCTTAGATGAATCCAGAAAAAGTTAACCAAATATTTGGGTAGCACAAGACCCAGAAATCTAGTCAAGAGATACAATTAGCCAACACAAGTGCTTTTTCAAAAGAAACGTAGTACCCTTACACATCTCCTTAAACAAAACTTTATTTTCTGTATTAATCAGGGTGGGAGTGGGTGAGAGGTAATGTGGGACTTTGGTGGTGGGAATGGGCACTGGTGGAGGGATGGGTGCTGGAACACTGTACTAATAAGATCCAATTATGAACATCTTTCTAATTGTATATCTCACGGTGGTGCAATAAAAAATGAATCTAAAAAATAGCATGACCATAATTCTACTCAACATGAAATAACTTTCATTCTTATAAGCAAAAATACACAAATATCTTCCTTTGGAAAATAGCTGATATTAATACCTCTCAAAATTTTACAAATAAAATTTTATTTTCAGTCACCATAATATATAATGTTGTTAATGAAGGGTTTTATATGTACAATGTTCAAACATTATACTCTTCACAAGTGTCTTCTTCCTCCTACTCACGTCTTAGGGTCCCCCATTCAAACTCTGACATCTTCTGCCTAGTGAGCTGCTTTGTATGCCAGTTATCAGGTCCTGTTCCCTTTAGCAATTTATTATTCCCTTACTATGCTTCTTTATATTCTACATATAAAGAATAACATTCCACATATAAATATTCCACATATTTATTATTCAGCATATATATTATTCTGCATATATATTATATAATAATATATAATATTCTGCATGTATATATTCTTTATATTCACATATAAAGAATAATATTCGCGATATATATGTATGTATATATGTATATATATGTGTATATATATATATCACTGTATCACTGTCTTCCCATATATCATCGATTTGCTCTAGCGGGCACCAGTAACATCTCAATATGTCCTGTCACATGCAAGATAGCGCAAGGGCATCTGCTCACTCAGGAACATAAAGAGCCTCAAACCATTCCATCAGGTCAGGGAATGAGGTCTATAATTGTTACTGGTATTTGGCATGTCAAATTCGACACAAGTAGCTTGCCAGGCTTTGCTGTGTGGGTGGGATACTCTAGTAGTCACCTCTAAACTCGAAGCAAATGCGAATTCAGAGTAACCCAAAAAAGCGAAATAAAATGGCCTATTAATTATAACAGAAAAAAGTAATGGATCTGGGACCATGGAGAAAAGTCACTGATAAAGTATGTGTTCAAAACCCGGCATCCCGTGGTTCCTAAGCATCACTGATGTAGCCCCAAAAGCTTTCAAGCACCACTGGAGCAGGATGGTCTGGACACCAGGGCCCTCGCGACTCAGTGTATTGTGAGCTCTTCAGCTGGTGTTGTAAGGCATATGTAAGGTATGTATTTATATTCATTTCTCCCTGAAAAATCTGAACATAAATTGCTGATGCCCCTTTATCCTTAAATAGTTCAGAGTGTATCTCTTAAGAAAAAAAAAAACAAGTTAGTCAGAGGGAGAGAGGCCAACACCAAACTCTCTCTCTCTCTCTCTCTCTCTCTCTCTCTCTCTCTCTCTCTCTCTCTCTCTCTCTCCTCTCTTTCAAAAACATAATGGTGAAATAACAAGAATTCAAAGGCAATGGAAACAAAAAACATAAAAATAGTATTCAGTAGGAAATAAGCCACTTGATGGGACTGGGGGAATAGGACAGGGGTGGACAACATCTATGGTGGAGGGAAATGTTCAATAGGGAGAAGGAAGTGGTGTTGAAAGGTGGTAGAATGTAGATATGAAATCCTATCACTTGATCACTTAATATCCCGTTATTCTTCAATTTGCTTGAGAGGGCGCCAGTAACATTTCCATTTGTCCCTGTCACGTGCAAATCTGCAGGATCATACGGCACAAATGACAGAGTAGTGAGGGACCCATTACAGAGCCTGCTTTGTTTGTGGTCTCACTCACTGAACTGGTTGTTTTTGAAGTTATTTGATATAGATACCTGACAATCTACACACATGAAGAGCATGTTACCTTCCAAATTTACAGATGACTCCTAAGCAATAACTGGGCTACAGAAAGCACCAAATGCAACATTGATTCTTGTCCTCAAAGTAATACCACAACATGCCCATATCTTTATCACTTGATCACTTGATCACTTGAATCCCGTTACTCATCGATTTGCTCGAGCGGGCGCCAGTAACATTTCCATTGGACCCTATCCGGCCAATGTAGCCCAATGGCATCTGGTTGATTCAGGAATATGAAGGAGCCTCAAACTGTTCCTTCAGGGTCTTAACAAGGAAGTCTGACCATCTTGTAGGTGGGCGGCCCGTGATCTTTTGACATCCCGTGGGATCCAGTCGGTACCGGCTCTAGTCCAGCGGTTGTCTCCAAATCGCATTACATGTCCAGCCCATCTGATTTTTCGATGCCTTGGCAATATCTTTATACTCCTAGAAATTTCAGGAGCAAAAGACCTCTGAATTTCTGTTCAACTTGTTATACAATCAAAACCACTAGTAATTTATATGGTAAAGACCTTAAAGTGTCTTGCTGAAGATTTCATTAGCTAATAAGCCAGTTGGGTGTAATTGGAATGAGAAGCAGAGACGGAGATCCAAAAAAGCAAATAAGAGGGTAAATGACAATTAAAATGCACTACTGGCTCAAAAAGAGATCAAGAAATAGATGAAAAGAGTTGGGAGCGAAAAGAAAAAAAAGGAGAGATCACCATGAATCAAACTTTCCATAAAATGGCTTTGCCCTCAATATTCCTTTTCCCCATTCATTCAGAGAATCAATACACCCTTTAATTTGTCCTTAACTTCAATAGCATCAAAGACAATCATGCACACGCATGTTTTTAAACAACTCATTCTAAGAATACTGAAGTCAGAGAAACAGGTAAGATTATGATCCCAATAAAGGCACAGTAAAGGTTGGGCAAGTCTCTGAACAGTGTAATGCAATGTGAAGGAAAACACTTCTGTGCCTTCATAGGGGGCACAAAGGGCTCTGCAGCAGCACAGCCTGGAAAAGACCAATTCCCTTTAAATACAGTCCTCAAAGCACTATTTTTGTCTTGATAGGATTTTATGACAAACATCTCTAGCTAATAGTTTCTAATCATTTTATATCCAACACATTATTGAATTTACTTGAAGTCTGCTTGTCTTCCCCAATTACCTTTGACTCATCATTGCTAGCAGCAAGCATGATAGCAATTCAGTTGCCCTGCCTATCTCCCTTTTTGGTTCATCTTTTAGATGCATTTTAACTAATTTTCTAAAAAAAAATAATTCTCTCTTTACCCTGATATTGTTTGCTTCCTTTCTCTGTTCATTCTGCAGAAGGTTTGTTAGCTCTTAAGAAATAACTGTGTCTCAGCTTTAATGATAGTTTGGGGTCAGATCGTTTGCTGCTGAAAGCAGTTCTGAGCATTGTAGGATATTTAGAAGCATTCCTAGCCTCTATTCAGTAGACCTCAGCATCACTACCATTAGTTGTGACAACTACTACCTTAAGGTAGTGATAATATTCTGTGGGAGGGAAAATTGGCTCTGACTTAATCTAGGTTCACACAGATTTCAATACTATCTCAATGTGTAATCATACGGATCATTAAACAAAATAATAGGATATGTGGCACTTTGCATATTTTCTTGCCAACTATCATCATGGGATAGGTTGTCATTAATTATCATTACATTTTTTAAGACTCATCTAAACCTTCTCACTTTTATTATGTGTAGCCAAACCATGTTGTTCTAAGGCAAGAACTTTCAGATTTATACACCTAATATGCATTCATTATATTATAGAATTTACTGGTGCTTAATAATGATTAAATTGGGGACTGGGGAGAGTATGGCTATTTTTATAGTGTTTGGATTCCATGCTTAGGCTTGCTAGCTTTTAAAGCAAAGTTGCCTAATAAAGTGTCTTTTATGTTTTATCTTTGCAAAAAAAAATCACTCTTTCTGTTGGATCAATTTACCAGATATGAAAGATTACTCTAAATCCTTGTTTCAATACTCGTGTTAACCTGAATTTTTTTTCTATCTTAATGTTCTTTACAAATTAATATCTGAAGACACCCAAGTTTGTGACTTACCTAAAAGCATGTTTTGATAGAACAGAGAGACTATCTGAACATAAGAAAATCAAGAGGCTATGAGGATAACACTAGTACTGAAAAATAAGACTGGAAAATCATAGTGCTTACGACTTTGCATAAGCCTCTAAGGTGAGTCAGGTGTAATCATTAAAAGGACGGATTCAAATGTTGCTGGAGTGTTAGTTGGCTCCAAATAAATCATTCTAGCATTTATATTGTCAGATGAGTTTAAAGTTATTGATTAGCAAAAAATAAAGATGTCGTGCATCATACCTGTACCTTAACCTAAAAGAAATGAAGACAAGTAACTTACCTTCCCAATATTCTATGAAACTCAAAGTTCATTAACTAGTATTGAAATTAAGAACATTTCTAAGGTTTTTTACTCTAGAGTAAATGTGTCTCCCTCTCTCTCTTCCTCCTTCCTTCCCCCTGACCCCGCTTCTCCCACTCCCGCCCCAGTCTAACATTCCCTCTCTCTTAGCCTTGATTTGGCAAGTAAAAATCAGTGAGCTTCTCTGACTGCTCTTTAAAATGGGTCCAATAAAAAATGAATTTATGAAATTTGCCTATAAATGGATGGACATGGAGAGGATCATGTTGAGTGAAATTAGCCAGAAGGAGAGAGACAGATATAGAATGACTGCATTTATTTGCATGACATAAATATGTATACACACAAACATATATATATATATATATATATATATATATATATATATTATGATACCAATATCCAAGGTCAGGCAAAACATGGATCAGGAGGTCATGTCATAGGTGGAAATTACTACAAACATGTGGGAGCAGAGGTTAGGTAAGACAGAGAAGGGAACAGTGTGCCAATAATTGTCGGAAGTCTATTACCACATAGAACTTAGCATTAAATACAGGCAAAATGATACACATGATAACCTTTAAGTATGTGTATTACAATCCACAATATGTAAGAGAATGAAGAGAGAAAGAGAGAGAAAGAGAGAAAAGAGATGGAGAACCTGCCACGGAGGCAGGCTAGGGGAAGGGGGAGGGAATCAGGGACATTGGTGGTAGGAAATGGGCACTGGTGGAGGGATGGGTGCTGGAACACCGTATGGCCGAAATCCAAGCATGAACATTTTTCTAATTGTTAACAAAATAAAATAAAATAAATTTGAAAAAAAATTTCACCTAGATAATGCTATACAATGCTCACTCAATCAGACTTAATCTCTTCCTATAGTATGGCAACCTAGGTACCTGATACTTATTTTACAAAAAAAAATAGAAAAACCTGAAAAAAATGGGTCCTATAACAACATACAACATCAAACTTTCCTTTTACACAAATTTAAAGTACAACTTTTCTATCACTTGATCACTTGATCACTTGACCTCCCACTATTCATTGATTTGCTCGAGGGGGTGCCAGTAACATTTAATTTCATATTATCCCTAAAAACTAAAAACTCATTACACACTTTAAGTATGAAGGATTTTAGACTTAAATAGTATAATAGAGGCCAAGGCTATATTATGGACATAATAGAAAATAATGTAATACTTCTACTTTTCCTGATGTAAAACTTAAAGTGATGGAGAGAAAGCCATATAGATAGTTCTCAAATTACATGATTTTGTACAATGTCATTTAGTTGATGACAAAGACAAACAATCCTGGTCAATGAAAAATAAAGTTTTTTGATAGCCTCTTTCATTGCCTACTGTCTTATTTAAAATCAGTTTCCAAAATGACCTCTCTGGATAAGAACTCCATGCTAAAAGTAGATAAAGGGACAAAAGTAGATAAAAGTAGATAAAGGGACAAACACATGATAACCTCTCAGCACCTGTATTGCAAACCATAATGCCCAAAAAGGACAGAGAGAGAGAGAGAGAGAGAGAGAGACAGAGAGACAGAGAGACAGAGAAATGAAAAGTAACTACCATGGAGACAGCTTGGGAGGAGTATGGGAGTCAAATTGGGACATTGGTGGGAAATTTGCACTGGTGGAAGGATGGGTGTTGTAACATTATGTCACTGAATCCCAATCTGTTGGGGACATGTTTAGCTATTCTGGGAGTTTTGTTGTTTTGCCCACTCCCAGCTTAATCTACTTAAGTCAAGGTTCATTCTAATGAGATCTCTCTTCTATGTAAACACTGCTAGAGGGTGTGGCGTTACAGAAGTCACCTTGATTGAATAACTTCTGACTTATACATCTACTAAGACTTCTATGTTTTCTAGATTGGGCACAGCTCCTCTTTATACCCACTGCACCCAACGTGGGACAGTTAGAATTTACCAGGAGACTACCACCCTGGCTACGCTGAGACTAAAGGAAGACTATAGGAAGGATCATACTAGTTTGCTCTAAGCGGCGTAGTATGACCCTTTCAGTACTGAGAACAAGATACTCAGAATCACCCTGGTGCAGATAATAATAAGGACCTTGTGGGTACCATCTAGATTACTGAAGCTCATGAAGTTAAGATGTATTACTTTATATCAGCCCCTCTCTCTCCAGTGTTTTACATAAGAGATAATCTCGGGATTAGTCCTAGGTGTAACCTTTGTTTATACCTGCAATAGGGTGTGGCACTATACTCTGTTTAGGGTTCTTTGTTGGCATGACAACCTCCCGATTGGATTACTTTGGTGTATATAAGGGGCTGACTTGAGGCCCCTTCACCTTTGCCTTTTGGTTCCTCAGCCTGCGGTTTTGGCTTTTGGCTTTGGCCTTTTGCTCTTTGGCCTTCGCTCCTTCTGGGTAGGGACTCAGCTCGGGTGACATCCTCTCTCTTTGGTGGGGAGACTTAGGCTCTTTGTATGGTCTAAGTTCGGACCAGAGCTTGAGTTTGTTCATTATATTGATTGCTGTGGAAGAGCTTTTGTACTATTAAAAGCCATTTTTGGAACTGCACCGGATTCGTGAGTTTTCATCCGTTCTCCCGCGTCCTCGGAGGGTAGAAGACAACCTCTGTCCTGACACTGTCGGGCACCCCGGCGTTCCTGACCAATCAATGAAAATACAGCTGCCTAACTTACATCTTTCTAACTGTATCTCACTGTGATTCAATTAAAAAGATTTCAAGAAATTATCCATGTTAAGAATGGATTGTGCATAAAATCCAACATTAATTACAATTTATACAGACTTTTAATTTTTAGTAACATTATAATATTGTTTTATTCTCACAGTGCTGCTGCACCATGTCCACTCCCAGTGCCAGAATCTCTTCACCATTAACCCAAGGTTCCCGCCCAGCCCAAGTACCCTCAGATCATAGTCTCATTGACTTTATATGAAGGTTGCTTCTTTAGGGATTTACTAATGCCTTAATTAGGGTTTTTTTTTGTTTTATGTTCAGCAAAGGAATGATAGCATCCATCCAATATCTGTCTTTTTCTTTCTGATTCACTTCACTAGCATGACATCCTCCAATTTGATCCAAGTTATAGTAAGGTGCAAAATTTCATCTCTTCTCAAAACTAAGAAGTATTCCATTGTGTATATAGACCACAGTTTCTTTATCCACTAATCTGTAGTTGGGCACTATGGTTGTTTCCGTAACTTGGATATTATAAATAATACTGTGGTCAATATAGTTGTGCATGTGCCCTTAGATAATGATTTACTACTTTAGGGAGGTCTCACTATGTTATAAGGACATAATGGTTTATAATGTTCAAATTGTTTAATTCTGTAAGAAGGATGTTATGTATTGAATAATCATGAGGATCTATGATTCCTTGGTGAATTTGCCATGAACAAGCAGCTGCAAAAGTTAAACATTTGAGGACCCTAAGTTTTATTTTCAGCAATCTAAAAATCTGCAGCTAGGGGGGAAAATTCCTTTGCCAGACACAGTTAAAAAGCAGTCAGCCTGCTTAGTAAGCATTATAAAGATAAACTGTCTTTGAATCTTACACTCTCCCTGGAGCAACAGCTAAGTAGTTATCAACGTTACATTGATGACAAGAGAAATGAAGTTTGAAGCATCTCAAAGTAAATTAGACTTTCTGGTTTGTATTAAGAATGACAAACATTAAGAATAGCAAATTAGAATACTTCATAGATTTTTATTAAATATAGCACCTTATGATTGCTCTTACAATCACTTAAAAACTAATTAATAAATTAAGGTTAAGCAGATGGATCTTTGATATTTTATTCCTCGTTATATATGACTATACTTTCTACCTTTAAATAAGTCTCCAGTTGTTTAAGTATGTAACTCTTTCAGCCAGTTATTAGGTTCAGAAGGTAAATACAGGTTGGTGTCTGTGTATGTATATATGTATATATATGGCTGGGGATCAAGCCCAGGGCTTCGCCTCGGGAGGAATGTGCTTACTAGTGAGTTACATCCTATGTCCCATAAATGTAAGTTTTTTAAATTAAAATGCTAATTGCTTTCTAGCAATTAAAATATTCCACAGTAAGCTATAATTAATTTCCCACTTCCCCTCAAGACTTTCTTTGCTTCTATGAATTTAACTAAAATAAGAAAACCAATAGCTACTTGATTTCTATGATTGGCTCATTTGATTACTAAATCAAATGAAAATGCTTAAAAGTCTTATACCATGTTTTTGAAAACTTCCTTTTCTTTTTTTTTGAAAACTTCCTTTTCAAACTAAAAAATATTCTTTTGAATGTATGTACCATGTTTTATTTAAGATCTACCTGTCGGGGCCGGAGTGATAGCCCAGCGTGATAGCCCAGCAGGTAAGGCGTTTGCCTTGCACGCAGCCGGCCTCTGCCGGCCTGGGTTCGATCCCGGCATCCCATATGGTCCCCGAGCACCGCCAGGAGTAGTTCCTGAGTGCAGAGCCAGGAGTAGCCCCTGAGCATTGCCGGTGTGACCCAAAAAGCAAAAAAAAAAAAATCTACCTGTCTCTGGAAATTTGGTTTAGTTTCACTTTTTGGATTGCTGGATCATATGATAATTTAATTTTTTTTTTGCTTTCTTTGCATCGTACCCAGCAATGCTCAGGGTTATTCCTGGCTCTGCACTCAGTAATTACTCCTAGCGGTGCCCGGGGATCATATGGGATGCCAGGGATAGAACCGGGTCGACTACCTGCAAGGCAAACATCCTACCCACTGTGCTATTGCTCAGGCCACTATTTTTTAATTTTTGAGGGACCTCTGTTTTCCATAGTATCTGTACCATTTTCAGCTCCCACCAACAATACAAAAATATTTCAAATGCTCTATGTCCTCATCGATACTTGTTATTTTCTGTGCTTTTGACAGTAGCCTTCTTAATAGCTATAAAACAAGAAAATCTTTTGTGTAGCAAAGGAGAAGAAGGAAAGACTGAGGAATTCTGGTACTTCAACTAACACCTGTTGACCACAGCTTAAGGGGGCTACCTGTGCAGTATTTACTATGCTATCGCTTTATTTTTAGGCTACATGACTGGAATTGTGAGGAATGAATCAATCTCTCTCTGCTCTACTTAACTGTTTGCATCAAACTGGAATATTATTTTAAATTTCAATTATTGTTTGATAAGATACAAATTATAATATGTTCTGAGAAATCCCACCAGGATGACAAGAGGAATGGGAATTTAATTAGAAGAAACAACAGAAGCAACTAAGAACTCTATTAGGGGAGAACCGAGATCTGTAGACAGATACAATGATTTTTGTCCATAACAATTATCAAGCAGGACATATTATTATTATTATTTAATCCTATTCAAATCAAACCAAATGAAAATATAAACAACCTAAGAATTCTCTACCATTGAGATCTGCATGATAATGGAATAAGCTCATTGAACATGCTATTTATCTTTCAGTAATTTGTCCAAAGAAGACTGAATTCTAGTAATGATCTTATTGGGTTCCCACAGGTGACTTACGGAGAAGGAGAGAGGGAGATGGTCATTTTCTCCTGATCCACCTATGCTGCCCCAGGAGCTGCTGGGAAGGCAAGGATTGATAAGAGTCTGTGATCAGCCCCTGCACAGCATGGCCCTTAAGTCCCACCAGCCCCACGAGGTGGCTGTGAAGCCACACCTGACATTTGTTTGGTCTTGGCAGCACAAGAGTTGATCCCTGTTACCCGATTTCTCTGGGAGCCATGGACTCAGGCTGAAGTGAAGGGTTGCTCTTTGCAGGAAAGGAAAATCAGTCCTATGCCTTACCCAGGGTTTAACAAGTTCTTTATCTTCCCTGCAGAAAAGAATTTCAGAAGTAGATGAGCAGTGAAGTAAACCAGATTTTATTTGGAGGCTTGGAGGAAGGGAAGGAGGAAGAGGAAGTGAGAGAATAACCTGCTCAAGAGAGAAGGAGCACATGGGCTTGGGCAGCATATGTCTCCACTTCCTTTGCTCAAGGTGGTTTTTCCCCAAGCTTTTTCCCAAGCTTCCCCCAAGTGAGGCTTCTAGCTAGGTAAAAGTCTGTTGTTACTGGGGTAATTGCCAAGGATGGCGGTGTAGAGTTGGAAGTGGTCTTCTTTAAAACTCCTTTTCCTGACCTCTGTTCCTGCTGGGTCTTCTCTTGGAGAGTAGGTCCAGCTTTCTCTGGTCTGGGCTAGCTGCAGTTAAGGTTTTATCAGGTCTCGGCTCCAGTACCCACATATTGGGTTTATTCCTAGGAATTTCATTTCCATAGGCCCTCGCATATGTATCTGCTTACATCAGTAACACCGAATTCTGGTACTTCAACTAACACCTGTTAACCACAGTTTAAGTTGGACAATAGACACTGGAGGAGGGTGTGTTGTGAGAACATCGTTTTCATGAAACCCTACCATTAATGGTATTGCAAATCAAGGTTCCTAAAATAAGTCAAAATTTTTTTCAATAAAAGTAAACAAATAAAAAGTAACAGTGCTTAAGAATACTATAGAATTTGCCTTGAATAACTTAATCTGTCACCATAAAAGTTTGGGAGAAAACTAGCTACATTTCACATACATTTGTGTGTGAGTGTGAAAACCAAATTCTAATTCCTCAAAGTGAATAATAAAACTGCTTTAAAAGAAAAAGACAGCACTCTTTTCTTCTAAAAGCTAATATGACCTTTCTATGGAAGGCCAACAAAAACAGGAGACAGCCTTTTTATTTACAACAAACTCATCTGTATGCTCTGAGTTTGAATAGAACCAAAGCTCTCAAGCTGTGGCCATTGTTTTCTAGTTTTCTTCAACACTCTTCACCTGGGCTAGGGAAAGCCTTTTTAGTCACCTCCAAAGGATAATCAACCTTTTTGTTGCTGTTGTTTTGGGGCCACACGATTACTGCCCGCTTCTACAGTGAAAATAAACTTTCAAGAGCATCAAAGGACAAAGAACCTCTGGCTTCAGGCACATCTCTTCCACTCCACCATTCTCCCTGCATTAACATACACCTCGCCTCAGAGACTTGGGCCTACAAAACCAGGATGAGAATGCTATTCGGGTCTTCCAAAAAGGACTCAAAAGAGCTAGGCTTGGAATATCACGCCTCACTCCAGTGAGAGAAGGAATCCCGATTTCCAATCTCCATCGATGATCCAGAGTCAGGAAAGCTGTCTTGTTTACCAAGGCTACAAAAATCAGATGGGATGGACATGAAATGTCATTTGGAGACTCCCGCTGGACTAGAGCACCATTATCAACTGGATTCCATGGGACATTAAAAGATCATGTGGCCACCCACCTAAAAGATGGTCAGATTTCTTCATCAAGACCGTCAATGAACCGTTTGAGGCTCTTCATGTTCCTGGAGCAAGCAGATGCCATTGGGCTACACTGGCACATGATAGAGTCAAATAGAAACATTACTGACACCCGCTCGAGCAAATCAACAAATAACGGGATGTCAAGGGAGGCCATATGGGCTGCATGAGATCAAACCAGGGTGGGTCAGCCAAGTACCTGCTGTCCTAACAGGCCTCAATATTTATTGAACTTTTTAAATAATAATCTGTTGTCTAATGTATTTGATCTCTTTCAGACTTTGACAACTTCGAAACCCAATAAGCTATGTGTGAGCTCCATTAGATAAGCGAGTATAAGGTTACACTCCCTTTCATGGATAGATTTTCGATCCTTCACCATAAAAAAGTAGCTGGACCTTCATTATTATCCTCCTTAAAGATAAAGGTGGTAAAATCTTAGGTTGAGGTAATATGATGCAGGCATATAGACAGTTAGGAACCCCAAGCAATATTGTTGAAAAAAAAACAATACCAAGAGGCTATTTGAAGTTACCAGGTCACTAGCCCTGAAGTAGGCCAAAGAGACACGCAGAGAGACACCACCCAGAGAAGAATGGATCCCCTTAGAAAAGCAGCTCCAGAAGAGCCAAAGGTCTGAGCTATAGCACAGTGGGTAGATAATTGTTTCGCATGTGGGGCAACCTGGTTTTGATACCCAGCCCTGAGTGCAGAGCCAAGAGTAAACCATGAGCACAACTAGGTGTGGCCCCAATATAAAAATAATATTATGAAGAACTTCAGGCATCCCATTTCTTCCCTTTGGTCATGCTCTAGTTAAGTCCCTAGGTGGGGCAGTTAGGGAGAAGCCGTAGAGTAAAATCACTTGTGAAGGTAAAGCAGAGCACATTGTCTGCTGCCCCATCATAACAAGCTGATCTGTAGACTTTTCGCCCTTCTTCAGTAGAAAAAAAGCAGGGGTTTAAGAGAAAGTTACACTTAAACTTCTTTCACTGGTGTATCATGATTAATATTTTCAATTAGTATAATAAAATTAGTTTCAAATTCCACAAAATTAGCCCATTTCCCAGTGCTACCAATGATGACTTGTATGCACATACCCACACACAGATTTTTTTTAAATCTCTTGATAACCAGTATTCATCTCCCCTTTCTTCAAATATATTTCCCACTCCCTATATTAAATAATTATCTAAAAGTATTTCTAGAATGATAAATGAGAAAGATAAAAATCAACTCTGTGCCCATTAATATTTCTTTCATTCTCAGCTCTTGAAATGTTAGTGTTTTTGTCACTTTCAAGATGTCTTTGCACAATTTATCTTTGATAAAATGCATTTTCCAAATGCTACTGACACAGAGCATTTTGCAATTAAAGTTAGCTGCCAGAAATCACTCTGACCATCATATATACATAGTAAACACAGGTTTTACTTTGGCAGAACAAAAATCATTATCTTCAATTTCCCTGAACATCTGAAGGCTTAGGTGATATTTTATACTTGATTTACAGCAGTGAAAATTATTACTGAAAAATCATTTGAAACTGTTTAGTCATATTGGGACAACTGTGAACAATCACTTTTATAAAAATTGGAAATGTTGGGCTGGAGCAATAGTCCAGCAGGTAGGGCATTTCCCTTGCACATGGCTGGCCCATGCCAGCAGGGGTTCGATCCCCGGCATCCCATATGGTCCCCCGAGCACCGCCAGGAGTAATTCCTGAGTGCAGAGCCAGGAAAAACCCCTGAGCATCACCAGGTGTGACCCAAAAATGCAATAAATGAATGAATGAATGAATGAATGAATGAATGAATGAATGAATGAATGAATGAATGAATGAGTAGATAGATAGATAGATAGATAGATAGATAGATAGATAGATAGATAGATAGATAGATAGATAGATAGATAGATAGATAGATAGATAGATAGATAGATAGATAGATAGATAGATAGATAGATAGATAGATAGATAGAATTGGAAATGTTTCTCCAAAAATGATCAAAACAAATATGTAAGTGAGGTAAGTTATTTAAAATAAGATAGAAGACATCCTTTCCACTCAATACAGAGGAGGAAATTAAGATTTTAGGTTCTTATACAGACTTCTTTATAATTTACATTCACCCAACATAGACTGTGTTTGAACAGATGAATTAAATCCAGCATCTATTTAAAGATTCATTGATATTTCCTTTGTGTGGCCCAGATACAAGCACCATTTTTCCTTATAACATAACCACATACCATATGTTTATATTAATCTGTTCTCTTTGTAAATGGCAGAGAAATAAAATTTTATAAATTGTATGGTAGAGTCAATTGATTCAAGTAATTATTCCTGACTGATTTCATATTCTCAAAATACAACTGTAATTTCTTGACAACCTTACAAACTTTTAATTAGAAATATCTATTTTATATGATCATTAAATTAACTGAAACTTCTTGCAGAAGTTAATTTTATGGAATTAAATACATTTAAAATAAAAGACATTTCTCCATATGTTTCCACTTAGAAATTATTATCTTCTAAGTTTGGCTATGTTGTTTGAGGTTTTATTTGCTACTTTAAAGAAAAGTAACTATGCATTTTTTCTATAGCATTAGTTAATTTTAGAAATTACATGATTATTGTTTCCGTTCTTTTTTTAAAAAATTCTAAATGTGAATCCTTCACTGGACAATAAAAGTCATAATTTAGTTACAAATGACTGTGATACCAGGAAACCCACTGTAAAACCTCAGACAGGACTATCAGACCAGAAAACAACAAACTGAAATGACCAAATATTAAGCAACAAAGAATATCAATTTTAAAAAAAAAAACAACAGAAGTTCAGTAAACTACATATAAGAGAAACTATATTAGTCTTTGAAAATTTGGTTTGATTTTTTATTTGTTTGTTTTTGTGTCGTTTCTTTTGTGGCTTGTGGGGTACTGTGATGGGCCTTCCTGGCTTTGCACTTAGCAATCACTCACTGCAGTGCTCTACGAACCATATGGGATGTCAGGGAGCAAACTCAGGTCAGCTGTATACAAAAAAAAAAAAAAAAAAAAAAAAAAAAAAAAGCACTCTACCCACTGTACCAACTCTCTGGCCCAGGAAATTTTGAACCAGTTAAAAATCCAAACTTCTACTAAGATATTCATAGATATTTACTTTGTGTGGTTCAGATTCTTAAAAAGCCACTACTTCCTTAATCTACAGATGTACTGACGGCGTGAGCATACTGAGCCCCTTTGCAAAGCCCTGGCGCTCCTCCTAGGCTCCGGCTCTTCGATGTCCTGGCTACCTGGAAGGTAACTTTCCTTTGGGCTGCTGCTGGTCCTGGATGCTCGTGTGGGCTGCTGCTGGGCTCCCCAGCACACCTGCCACGGCCTCGACCTCCACCCTGACCCCGACCCCGACTCGGACTGACTCAGGCACACATGCCACTTGTTTTGAAATTATTATGAGGCAAGAATTTTGAAACATGGTTTTCACAGAGACCTTTTGGTAACCGTGGAAATTCGGAGAGAGTATTGAGGACCTACAGACATGCCGACTCCTACTCAGACAGCGCATCCCCAGCGGACTCCTGGTGGACCCATACGAGTTGGCATCATTACAAGAACAAAACCTGACAGAGGCAGTATTTACCTCAGAAGATTTTGATCTGGAGGCTCCCAATTATTTATCCAAAGAATCTGAAGTTCTCATGTACGCCAGACAAGATACAGACTGCATTGATTATTTCCAAGCTTTCATACCTGTGCACTACCGCTACCATCAGCCTCATAGTAGGGATGTTGAGACCTTTATTGTGATCAGTAATCCTGATTTATTGATGCATTGTGAGCAAGAATTTCCGGTTTTGAAATGCTGGAGTCAATCAGAAGTGGAGGCTCCTTGTGTGTTGAAGAGAAAGGATATCTGCCTATGGAACAATATGAAATATAAATCAGTATCTAAGAACTTGACGCTACAGGTTCCTGTCAGACTGACTGTCCACACCTCCCTAGTGTGTGCCGTGACTCTGCTTGTTACCTTCCTGTGTTCTACTTTGATCCTTGTGGCTGTTTTCAAATATGGAGATTTTTCCTGATAAGATTTATGCCGTGGGCTGGGGCGATAGTCCAGCGGGTAGGGAGTTTGCCTTGCACATAGCCCACCTGGGTTCGATCCCTGGCATCCCATATGGTCCCCTGAGCACCGCCAGGAGTAATTCCTGAGTGCAGAGCCAGGAATAACCCCCTGAGCTTTGTAGTGTGACCCAAAAAAAGAAAAAAAAAGAGAGATTTATGGCGTTAAATGCTTTATGCAAACCTAAATAAGACCTATTCATTTATGACTAGAGAATCATATAATTCCTTTTGTCATTTTTGGCAAAAATTATATTTTCCTGAGGAAATTCTGGATCAGTCTCACCTAATTCCAGAATTGAATGACGTTAGACCTTTTATAATCCTTATGTATTAGGGTCAGTAGAGGATGTTTAATTCTGTTCGTGTTTGTTTTGTGAGAAATGATACATTTTCACTTGGCTTAGGAATATTTTATGTTAGAGATCATTTAAGCTAAACAATTAAAAAGTCATAAAATAGTTTAGATGGAGATATTCAAGTCAGTTATTTAGTATTTCAAAGGCAGTCATTAAAATAGAAAAGTGAAGATATTATTAATATTTAAATTGGTATTCCTTGAAGCATTTCCATTTTTTATAGTTTGCTTATTTTAAACATAGGAATTGATGAGTTGTCAAGGGGCTTGATGAATTAACTATTAAGATTGAGTTTTCATTTAGTATTGAATCTGTCAGAAAAATTTGGTTATCATTTAGAATTTTCCTTTAGTTTTTGTGCCACACCTGCTCAGGGGGTTATTCCTGCCTCTGCACTCAGGAACCACTCCTGTGGGCTCTGGGATGCTGTAGATCCAACTGGTGGGCCCTGCCCAGAACAAGTGCCCTACCTGCTGCGTTCTCTCTGCCCATATGATTGTCATTCTAAACAGTATATTATGGTACTATTTTTTCTATCTTAAGGTGCTTTTTTATTGGTTGTTATTTTAAAAATAATCCGCACAACAAGCCTGGCAAGCTGCTCGTGTAGTATTTGATATGCCAAATACCAGTAACATTTATATTAGGTCATTCCCATGACCTAATATAATGGTTTTAGGCTCTTTGTGTTCCTGGAGCAAGCGGATGCCTTTGGGTTCTCCTAGGATGAGACAGGACATATGGAGATATTACTGGTGCCCGCTCTAGCAAATAGATGATTAACAGGAAGATCGTGATCATGATCGTGATCGTGATTCCCATAGAAATAGGTACCATGTACCAGTAAACACCATATTTTTCAAAAAGGACTTTTCTATCATGAATCCGATGGTGTTTCCCTTCCAGAACCTAACAATCATATTTAAAATATCTGAAATATTATATGGAATTGCTTCTACCCAAAAGTTTCTGATCAATACAAAATTTTCAGGAAAAAAAACAAAATAGTAAGGTTTTCATTGTTATATACTGACAGTTAAGAATAGACCTATTACAATAAACATTTAGCCACAAAGAATATTGAAGTAGTAATACGGGCTACAATTTGGTTAATATTCAAATATGTTATAGTACATAAATGGAGTTAGATACTAATGGTGATCTATTGTAGTAACTCACTTATAGAAAATATTCCAAGTATGGTTCTAGGACAAAATGCAGATTATCAGTTACAAATGGTTGAGTGGTGGGCAAACATGAGGAATGATTGTTTAACAGATATGTAGCGCCGTGTGAAAGTATTGGAAATGGTTAGGAATTATATGCGGCATTAATTGTATAACAGTAGAACATATTAAATATTCTGGAATTTTACATGATACTTTTATGTTACATAAATTTCACCACAACTTTTAAGAATGAATTTGTTGGATGATGTTTTCTGGACGTACAATAGATTCCCATTCTTTTGTAGTACAAAGATGACCATTTTTATTTGATTTTTATTATTATATCACCTTGAGATATAGTTACAAAACTGATCATGATTAGAATTCAGACACACAGTGTTCCCGCACCCATCCCTCCACCAGTGCACATTTCCCACAACCAATGTCCCCTGATTCCCTCCCTCCTCCCCCAGCCTTCATTTATGGCAGGCACTTTACCGCCCTCTCTCTCTCTCTCTTTCTCTCTGCCAGCAATTTTTCCCATTTTTGATAGGGTTGGCTGCCTTCTTCTTGTAAAGTTCTACCAGTGCCTGATATATCCTGGATATTAACCCCTTATTGAGTGAACATTTTTCCCCACTCTGTGGACTGTCTTTGTATCTTGGTCACTGTTTCTTCTGAGGTGCAGAAGCTCTTTACTTTCATGTAGCCCCATGTTTAGTTTTGCTTTCAATTGCTTTGTTAGTGGTGTTTCATCTTTGAAGATGCCTTTAGCTTCAATGTCATAGAGGATTTTTCCTATATTTCCTTCTCTGTACTTTATGGATTCAGGTCTGATATTGAGATCTTTAATCCATTCTGATCTGACTTTTGTGCCTGGTGTTAGACAGATGTCTAAGTTCATTTATTTTACACGTGGCTGTCTAGTTTTCCCAGCACTAGTTTTTGAAGAGACTTTCCTTGCTCCATTTCATACTTTTTGCTCCTTTATCAACGATTAAATCATCATGTATTTTAGGATGGGCTTCAAGATACTCAACTAATTCCATAGGTCCATAGGTCTGTTTTTGCTCCAATACCATGCAGTTTTAATTACTACCACTTTGTAGTACAGTTTGTAGTTGGGAAAGGTGATGCCTCCCATCTTTTACAGAAGAATTGCTTTATCTATTCATATGGCTTTATAATTCCATACAATTTTCAGGAGATTTTGGTCAATTTCTTTGAAGAATGTCATGGTATCCTTATAGGGACTGCATTGAATCTGTATAAAGCTCTAGGGAATATTAATACTTTAACAATGTTAATTCTCCCAATTCATGGGCAGGTAATGTGTTTCCATTTCCTTGAGTTCTCTTTTATTTCTTGAAGCAGCGTTTTGTTACATGTGTTCTTTTCCCTCACATGTATTAGATTATTTCTAATCTAATATTACACATATCATATTATTTTTCCTAATCTAATATGGTAGATAAACATAGAGAAGGAAGGGGGGAAGGAGAAGAAGGAAAAGGAAAAAAGAGACTAAGGAAAAGAGGGGAGGGGAATGCACAGGTTGGAAGAGGAAAGAAGAAAGGACAGGAAGGAGGGAGACAGGGATGAAAGGAAGGAAATACTCAGTCTTAATAGCTGAACTGAAATTATCAATGTTCTCTAACACCCACTTTGAATATTCAGTGTGGTCACTTTACAGTTTCTGCAAACTCATGTTTGGCTTATCTAGAATCGTTGAGCTTTCTTTTCTCTTCAAGTTCTTTTCCATTCTCATTTCTGTACCCATATTTCTCTATAAGATACCCTTTGTTGTTGTAAATTTACAGTTGATGAGTTATGTCTCTGTGGTTGTGAGGCAATGAATAATGGTCATGTTAAATTCATAAAAGGGGAAATGAAAAATCATCTGTGTAATCATATTTCTGATATTTCATAGCTAATTATAATTAACATATTTTTATCATTTTTGCATGGTTGCGATGTTCCAACACTAGAGGGCAGCATTACTAATATATGATAAAACTCCATCTCAGCAAAACCTTACTTACATTCATAGCAATATTGTAAGCAACTTTTATTTTTTTATAAATTTTTTATTTTTACAATTACAAAGATATACAATTAAAAAGTTCATATTTGGATTTTGGTCATACAGTGTTCCAGCACCCATCCCGCCACCAGTGCCCATCTCCCACCACCAACGTCCCCGGTTCCCTCCCCCTCCCCCAGCCCTCCTCCATGGCAGGTTCTTTATTTCTTTCCACTTCTCTCTCTTTCTCTTTTCCTTCCCCTCCAGACTATGGATTACAGAACATACATTAAAGGGTTGTCATGTGTATCTTTTTGCCTCTATTTAATGCTCAGTTCTAGGTTGGCATTAGTACCCTCGACAATTGTTAGCACCCTGTTCCATTTTCTGTCTTACCTAGCCTCTGACTCCCACTCGTTGATCATTTCCACCTTTGACAAGACCTCCTGATATATGTTTCACTTGACCTTGGATATTGGTATCTTAATATGTACATATATATTTATGTTATGCAGATAAATGCAGTCATTCTGTGTCTGTCTCTCTCTCCTTCTGGCTAATTTCGCTCAACATAATCTTCTCCATGTCCATCCATTTATAGGCAAATTTTATAACTTCATTTTTCCTAATAGCTGTAAGCAACTTTTAAATAGTTTTCTGGAGAAAAGGGAGTTGGTGGTAACAGTGTGCGCCAATATTTGTGCACACACAAATATTAAAGATAAGAGTAGAAATTCAATATGATAAATTGATTGCTTTTAAATTGATAGATACTACATGAGTCAGTGATATTTTCATAATTACACCCAAGATTTCAACTAATAGTTTGTCAGCGCGTTCCCCTCAAAGGGGGAGAGAGATCCATAATGTTTATCTGGATGGTTTACTCTTCACAATATGTTTCGGAAACTCAACAATGGCAATTGTCAAAACCAAATTTAACCAATATTCTTCAATTTAGACTAGTATTTCTAAAAATCTCACAAATTATCAGAGGACACAATGACAACTCAAAATAAATTATCATCATTAGCCAAGACCTTCAAGGATGATTTTAAGCAACTATAGTGGCAACAAAAATTCTTGTCTTCTATGAGGCTTTAACTGGAAGACTTGCACTGAATACTTTGAAATACAAAAAAAAAATAACATATTGGCTTTAAATATCCTCATTTAAAATAAACCATTGATTTCTAATAAATAACTTTTCAGAAATTTATATTATTTGTAAAAAATCTTAGAAGAACAGGGCAAGAAAGATAGTACAGTGAGTAATGTACTGCTTTGCATATGGCTGACCTGGTTTTATACCAAGAAACCCATCAACTCCCCTGAGCCCTGTCAAGAGTGATCCCTGCTCACAAAGCCAGGAGAAATCCATGAACGCTGCTGATAGGGCCCCCCAAAACCTAAACAACACAAGTTTAAAACTTTAAAGGACTTTCTCATTCAATGCCTTCTTAACCTCTTTGTTATTTCTTACACTTTTCCTGACTCTAATTTGACCTATATCTTGTTTTATTTTATTTGGTGGTCATGCTTAGCAGTGCTCAGTTGCTACTCTCATCTCTGTCCTCAGGGTGCACTTCTGGAGTTTCTCAGGGGAATATGTGGTATTGGGGATTAAACTCAGTGTTCCCTCCCCACATGTGAAGTATGAGTTCAGGCCACTAAGCTATTTCTCTCTCCTTTCTCTTACATGTCTACCTTATCGCTTTCTAACACACATACTTTCTAGCAATATCTATAAGAGGAACGACTTGCCAGGCAATAGTTTATATAAGCAGGCTTGGACTTGAAATCTACAAATCCAGGGATGCATCATGTTTCTTGCAATTCCAATTATAAATTGGTCTCACCCTGAGCAAGTAATCTAACTTTCTCAGAAATTGAAATTTGTTAGAAGCACCTTGCATCTCATTAATTGGCTGTAAGAATTCAATTGAACAGTTCACATGAAAACACTTTGCAAACTGTAGTGTTCTGAGTAAATGATAAAATAATAAAAAAAGAACTGGAACTAGAAACCAGGACATCCAATTCCCATAGCTGTATGCTTTCCACCCAAGCTGATCATTTAAAGTTATATGCTAAAAGTCAGTTTTGGGGAAGGTCAGGTTGCTGGTTACAGACCAAGTCAATCCTCCAACAATAGCTAAGAGAAATTAGACAACAACTGGGGAGAGCAGTAATCATATTTTATTTCTTTTTTAAATGTGTCTCTCCAATAATTTGTCTTTCAATCACTTCCCAAAGCTAAACAAGCTGGAGGCACATCATCTCCAGCAGCACTGATTAGTTCAAACAGAGAATATGAAACAAACTAGGTAACGTTGCCATGACAACCGATGAAGTTATTTGCAACCCGGTCCATAGTTTTTACAATACATGTTTGGTTAAAAAAGGAGAAACTTGACCTAGAAACATTCATACAATGATAGTTTGAATTATTAATTTTACTCCTTTCTTATACTGCTTTTTACTTCATTTTCCTGTAAGACAATTTTATAACATAAAATTACACAAGAAATAGAAAAATTAATTTTTTATAATATAATTAAGTACAGCATAACTATTGGACATCGAAAAGAAATGTCTCTCCATTCTTGCTCTTGCCAAGTCACTGCCTACTGACAGTGTCCAGCGTTCACAGGTTCATATATATATACATACATACATATATATATTTCCCAGGAGCTCATAGTTCACGTATCTCAGAAGCTCTTAGGCCTATGAAGGCACTGAAAGGCACTGATACACTAACATAACCCCTGTGAAAATGTACTCATTCTCAAATGTGTGTACATGGCTTTAATTGTTATTTTCCTAGAATAGTTTCCAAAAACGGAAGGAAAAAGGCTTATGTATGCATTCTTTTAATCTGAGAAACATTTACCTATTCACTAGATCACTAGAATCCTATTGTTCATCGATTTCCTTGAGCAGGCGCCAGTAATATTTACCTATTATTTTTCCAACATGTAAAATACTAAATGCATGAAAGTAAAGAGAAGAAAAGGTTGAAAGGGAGTAGAGAAAAGTAAATTGAGGGGGGGCGAGTGATAGCACAGCGTAGGGTGTTTGCCTTGCATGTGGCCCACCCAGGTTCGATCCCCGGCATCACATGTGGTCCCCTGAGCACTGCCAGGAGTAATTCCTGAGTGCAGAGCCAGTAGTAACCCCTGAGCATCGCCAGGTGTGACCCAAAAAAAAAAAAAAGAAAGGAAAGAAAGAAAGAAAGAAAGAAAGAAAGAAAGAAAGAAAGAAAGAAAGAAAGAAAGAAAGAAAGAAAGAAAGAAAGAAAGAAAGAAAGAGAGAGAGAGAGAAGGAAGGAAGGAAGGAAGGAAAGAAAGAAAGAAAGAAAGAAAGAAGGAAAGAAAGAAAGAAAGAAAGAAAGAAAGAAAGAAAGAAAGAAAGAAAGAAAGAAAGAAAGAAAGAAAGAAAGAAAGAAAGAAAGAAAGAAAGAAAGAAAGAAAGAAAGAAAGAAAGAAAGAAAGAAAGAAAGAAAGAAAGAAAGAAAGAAAGAAAGAAAGAAAGAAAGAAAGAAAGAAAGATAAAGTGGAGTAAGGATGAGGAGTAAAGGAGAAAATGTTTCCATTTCTAAACACAATTCCCCAGAAGACAAAAGCACAGCCGCCCTTCTGCAATTGTGTGAGCCCACATCTCTGTTCCCTTGAGCTAAAGCTAATATGTTCTGTGGTTAAATGGTTCTAATTAACAGTCTATGAGGAATTAAAGTCAAGTCCGCGGTTCTAGTAAACCGCAAGCACTATGTGTTGTCATTTTTCCTCCACACACACTTACTTGATATTGTCCTTGAGATTAGGTCATGGAGCTTTTCATCATTAACTTTTTTTCCCACCACATTTCATCATCTCTCTGTTGTATGTAATTACATCTCACGGCACTGGAGCTGTCGGCATATTTGAGAATTCCTTCTGGAATTATCTTATAGTCACAACACCTTACCTTTCACATTATATCACAAAATATCACTTTCCATTTCTAAAATTCTCAAGGATTATTTATCCATATTTCTCTTTTAAGTGTCTACATATGGTCTCGTTCTTCCAGGGTTTTAGACCAAACTGAATGGTGAAGCGGTAAACAAACCAATAACCAGTATAAAATTTTATCCTCCAAAATTCCCCTAATGTTTGCCTGCCATTGCCTCTATCAGGGTTTTTCGTCCCTTTTCCCAATGATTCCTTAATCCTCAAACCACCTAGTTGATACAATGAGAGTCATCTTAACGTTTCATTACTATTATAAACATCACTAAACATACTTTCTCCAAACAGTGACCTTCAAAATAAATGAAAATTATGTATCCATTAGTGTCACTCTCAACAGTAACACAATGACATTTACTAACAACTTCAACTTTGATGACAGATTCATTCTGTTATTGCAGGAATAAATATATACCGTTTATATACTATCTCCAATTCACTAAGACAGCTTGACTAGAAGACAGAAAATAACAAATAACTGCAGGAGAAAATCATCATAAAAGCCTTTTCCTATAACAACTACAACTTTGACAAATACAAATATAGGTTAGTCGTTACTCAGTTTTAAATATTTAACAAAGTTCAAAAATAGCTAATATTTCAGTACATAGCATTAAAAAATCATACCTCAATGATGTTCATTTTTTTATTGTTTTTATTGAAGGGGCCTCACTCAGTAGTGCTCAGGAGTCCATAGGAGCAGTGCTCTGGTGTCCAAGGACTGCCAAGAACTGAACACAACACCACATTTGTAAGTCATGTGTTTCCTACAATAGTAACCACCTCTCCAGCCCTTCTGGTGAAATTTTGATAAGACTTACCATGAGAGTCCTTTTCCTGCCCTATCTAAAGTGTGCTCCACTCAGTGTTACAATAGCATGGATATCAAAATCCCCAATAAAAATCATCTCTTTGGCCTGAAAAGTCAAAGTATCCTGTGTTCCCAAAACTGGGAGGAAAATTCTTATTCTTTTTTTCTTGCCTTTTCGCTGAAGGTAAAAATCAACTAAAACTATGTGGAAGTGTGAGAAAATAAAATTATGAGTGAAACCCGGATTTCTACCCTAGACCTGGAAAGGGGTGCCTCTGGGATTTGGAAATCATGGGAAAGACTTAAGGAAGAGTAAGTTGGTGGAATGTATTGTCCATATGAATGGGCTATGAATAAGGCACAATTCCTGCACTCATTCTAACGCTGCACTTGCAGAAAAAAAATATGAAGAGCAGATTCGGTTTCGGAAACAGAATTATAACTGAAGGCAATGCCCACATTAAATATTAAAACCTGAGTACGATATAGCTCTCGACTGCTTAATGAAGGCTGTGAGAAGTGAGTTTAATTGGAACTGTTACAGGAAAGTAAACAGAACATGCTCTGATTGTATTCAAGTTGATTGCCTAAAAAAAGCACAACACTCATAGGCACTCGCTCACTTGCACACATGTACACACACATTACATAGAACTGGGGGCTTGGCCTACCTGGCAATCAGTGGTCATTCCCACGAGTGCCATGGAAACCATGTACAGTGCTTAGAGGAACATGGTTGGTGCTGGAGAGGGTGAGACACAAGCAAGGCAAGGCCTTAACTCTGTACTGTCTCTCTAGCCCCATAGAATGAATAATCTCTGCTGCCAGGCAACTAGTTCACATCTTGTACCCAGGCCACAAAAAGTACTGGGAAAAACCTGTCAGCCTTCATACTGGTTTGGAAAGCCGTTTCTGACAGCAATTTGCTTTTGGCACATTCCAAAGTCAAGTGATTCTGGTACCTACCATTTTCCTTTAAACTTTCATTTTCTGGGACCATTCTTCATTGGCAAGAAAACCTATGTTCTTTATTTATTGAAGAGGATTTTGATTATCTATAATGAGTCAGGAACAGACCAGATTTCAAAATATTGTTTTTTCTTTGGGCGGAGGGGAGGATGCCAGGGATCAAACCCACGTTAGTCACGTGGAAAAGCCGGCCCTACCCCAGTACTACCCACACATACTCTTTTAAGGAAGAATTATAGGAAAAAGAAATTTCTATAGAAAAGTCCCTATTCTCTTTTCTATTACACCATAGTTCCTAAACAGACACTCTTTTTTTTTTGAGCAAAGATTTATTTTCTTTTTTTTATTTATTTTTTTATGCCCGTGAATCTCAAGATAATTGGTCTGGTATACAGTATCCACCAGTGCATCCACAATCCCCCGTCCCACCCGCCTTAGGGTCTCCTCTTATCCTCTGTCTCGCATCTGTCCTTTAATGTGGCTAGCTGGATTTTGAGTTTTCTAGTCTTTGTGTATATTCGTGGTGAGTTTTAATCTGCTTCCATTTCCATTTTATTAAAAACTGGTAAACGCACTCTCATTTAAACCACATTTCTAACTGCTCCATCCTTGGGCTAGACAGCATCTAATTATCATATATTAACAGTAATATATTAATAATCATGAGTATATCATTTTATTCCCCAGAATACAACCTAAACTTATACTATGATGCAGGAAAATATGAACAAGACTTAGTAATCATTCAATGCTAATACTTCATTAATGGTTCAGATGTTGGAATTGTTAAAGATTTAAGGAATTCCAAGCATAGATATATTGGTTTTATTTTCCAAGATGTTTAAATTTTTTTCCATGTAAAAATAAATGCCAATAAACACTATGGGGAAAGTACATAGTCAAAATAAAAGCACAATAAACTAACCCTATACTGGTGGTTGTGAGCTGCAGTAACTGTACATCAAAGCCATGTTCAAAACAATGTAACCATATTATGTAAACTATAATTAATAATAATACTATAGTTAAGAAGAAACTGGCCCTTTTTAGTTTTCTCTCTAAAGACAATACATTATTTAAGACTAAAATGTAAACTGGTGTTGATTAACCTTTGACATGAGTACATAGCACAGTAAAACCTGTTGAAGTGTTGATTACCCACCGCTGGGTCTGGGTAGCGTACTAGACATCCTGATACTCAACATTGCTCACAAGACCCCAGGTCCCTTGCTGCTGGTCCTCAAATCACACTGCATTGTAATATAATAAAGAACTTGGATTTAAAAGGCCACTTGACATTCATTGATTTGCTCGAGCAGGCACCAGTAACATTTCCATTTGACCCTATCACGTGCCAGTGTAGCCCAATGGAATCTGGTTGCTTCAGGAATACGAAGAGCCTCAAACTGTTCATTCAGGGTCTTGACGAAGAAGTCTGACCATCTTGTAGGTGGGCGGCCACGTGATTTTTGACATCCCGTGGGATCCAGTTGACACTTTAAAAGGCCAAGTAGACAATATTTAAGTCCATGCTATTACTGAAACTTCAAAAATACCTGAAAAAGTTTGTTCCTTTAAGTCACTTTCTAACGTATCAATATTTCATAATCCACTAATTATAACTTGCTACTACCTTCCTAGAGCTAACTGAAGATCTACTTATGTGTCTTCCTCTTTTCTTTCTGGCCCACAGTTGGTGGTGCGCAGAGATCACTCCTGGAGGGACAAAGAGGATTGACCATATAAAATACCAAGACCCAAACCTGGGAACTCACTGTACTATTTCTTTGGCACAGTTTATTTTCCTTCATCAAATGACTAAAACCACAAAAATTTAAATTTTTTTAGTGTGAGATGCATGATTATTTTCAAGATGGTTCTCACTTGTACTAATACTGTTTTAAATGATTAACCTAAGATTTAATTTTCAACAAAATAGAAACACAGGAAGATTTAAAATACATTTCCTATATCGATATATGCATATATTATAAAATGTCAAACAACTGTGAAATTGTTCTCCTACAAGGTGAGATTTTTATGGTGAAGTCACAGTTTTTCACAGATGAAATCAAAATTGCATGACAACAAGTTAGGTTTCAAGTGAGAAAACAGCACAGAGTCTCATAATTAGGTAGTTCGCCATTTTAGAATTTTCAGAATAATATTAACAGAATTCAATCCTGGAACATAAAAACATCTCAAATTTCATACATGAGACCAAGAAAATATTTGAAAATTAAACTATATCATAAATATTTCAACAAAGTAGAATGCGTTTATGGTCTAAAAAACACAGAGATCAAGATGGCTTTCATTCCACTGTTAAAGATAGCAGGCAACTGTTAAAACTCTGTGGTTCTTTTGCAAATAATCTATAAGTCATAAAGTTTTATTTCAAACTAAAGAACAAATGAAGAAAAAAAATGCACTTCAAAATTTAGTTCACAAATCTAAAGTGAAAAACGTTTTTAGCCCTGCTTAGAGGTATATGGTATTCAGACATCACAGGTAATGACTAAACAGTAAAATATAAAATGAAGCACACAAGAAAACACAGCGAGACTGCAGTGATAATACTGAGGGGTAGGCTGCTTGCTTTGCATGTGGCTGATTTGGGTTCAATCCCTGGGTATGATGGGTTTGATTCCTGCACCCCGAAGCACCACCAAGAGTAGTTCCTGAGCACAGAGCCAGGAATAAGTCCTAAACAGTGCCAGGTATGATCCCCAAAAATGCAAGTAAACAAATAAAAATGCATTTCCAAGATCTATGCTGTGAATGGCACTGAGCATACATATGAAGCAAACAGCAGACTTGCTGTTGTTTACAATCTCCTTAGGGTTAAAAACAAACACAGATACACAATTCCTTACCAAACAATTAGCGAATCTATGTGTCAAAGGGGTTGACAATATAGTCAATAATCTGTAACTTGCAACAGCTCACCTTAGAAAGTTCTTTCAACTATTCTATTCTTGTTCGAATACAACCAAAATATATATTTCCTGGTATTTTCATTCAGTTTCACACTAACCCAAGACTTACCTTTCCTATTTTAGAACATTGGTAACCCAAATTTTAGTGACCTGTGCATCCACGATTCATATTTTTAATACCGCTAAATGTATCCCTTTCCTTTTAATTAAAAGGATTAAAAGAAAATTACTATTACAAAATTAAATCAAAAAATAAAATTACTATTAAGTTACTATTAATATTTAACGATCTATTCAATTACAATAGCTTGAGCCCATCTAACATATGTAGGAATACAACTCTATATCTTCATTTCTCCCCAATTCTGACTCAAATGCTGCTTTGGAGGAATTATTTTTCTCAGACTTTTCTCTATTTCATTTCCTTCTATTTGGACCAATTAATCCAGAGTAGCTCACTTTCCCTCTTTTCTCTGCTAAAGAACAAAGACAATCAACCTGATAGATTATTAAAACTCAGAGATTAAAGAAGGTATTTCAAAACAAAGCTCAAAAATAAGTACTAGTTCTATACTGGTGATATACTAGCCACTCTTCTATTTCATCCACTAGAATTTTTTAACTATTTTAATAGGTAGTATAATCATATTGCCAAAGGTACAAAAAATATCAAAGTAAAGCAATTTCTCCCAATCCATTCTTTCAGTGTCTTTCCCAAAAATGGCAACCACTGTAACTGATTTTGTATGTTTCCTTCTAGAGATATTTCACATTAAGAGCACTTCACTGCCTAGTTCTCTTTGGTACTCAGCACAAGTTTCCTTCCCTTCCCTCATGTTTTTTTAAATAATAAATAGGTAAACTACGTCCTCTGAGTCCAATTTAAATAAATTTAAAGGGAACCCATACCTCCCAAGATAAATGTGAGTTTAGACTGAAATAACTTTCTTTTTTTTTTTTTTTTTGCTTTTTGGGTCACACCGGCGGCGCTCAGGGGTTACTCCTGGCTCTGCACTCAGGAATTACTCCTGGCGGTGCTCGGGGACCATATGGGATGCCAGGGATCGAACCCGGGCCAGCATGGGCCGGCCCGCGTGCAAGGCAAACGCCCTACCCGTTGGGCTATCGCTCCGGCCCCCAAGACTGAAATAACTTTCAATTCAGCAACTTTTTTCTTTCCATTTTTGTTACTTCACTTGATCACTTGAATCCCGTTATTTATCGATTTGCTCGAGCGGGCGCCAGTAACATTTCCATTGGACCCTATCACATGCCAATGTATCCCAATGGCATCTGGTTGATTCAGGAATATGAAGAGCCTCAAATCGTTCCTTCAGAGTCTTGACAAGGAAGTCTGACCATCTTGAGGTGGGCGGCCATGTGATCTTTTAACATCCCGTGGGATCCAGTTGGTAACGGCTCTAGTCCAGCGGTCATCTCCAAATAGCATTACATGTCCAGCCCATCTGATTTTCAATGCTTTGGCAAACGAGACAGTGTCCAGTAACAAAATTTTTGTTACTATGGAAAGATATGCATAATTCAAAAAAATATTGTTTCAAATAGTATAATTCAGGGGCTGGAGAGATATAGGGGCAGGTATGGCATTTGTCTTGCACACAGCCAACCTGGGTCTATTGCTGGCATTGCCACAATCTGGATCCTGGCACATGACCATGGATGATCACTGAGCACCAACACTTTCAACTATTAAACCAAAAATATAAGTTTGAAACAGACAAATAAATATAAAATTAGATAGCATTGAGTACATTCATAATTTCTTGTAATCACTCCCACTATCTAGTTCAGAATGTCTTCACATCCTAAATGGTAATCATATAACGATCAAGGAATAATTCTCATCTATCTCATTCCCACCAGCTCATGGATGAAATAAATATGGTTTTTCCTATGGATTTGGAGGTTACGAATATTTATGTAAATGGAATAATAATATAGTATGTGAAATTCTGTGTCTGGCTTCTTTTACTTAACATGTTTTCAAGGTTTACCCATGTTGTAGTATTTGTCAGTATTTCACACCTTTTAAGATATATTATTATCACCACGTAGATAGATCATATTTAGTCTACCTATGTATCCATCAATGGAATGCACTAAAGCTCTTTTACTTCTGGGTTACTCTGAATCAACTGCTGTTGTGAAGAAACATGATCAAATTTTTCTTTGAAAACCTGTTTCCAGTTATTTCTTGTATATACAAAGGAGTGTAATTGCTTGACTATTTGTCCATACTATAATACCCTATCCTCTAACTTTTATATTTCTTTTATTTACGATTTTATTGAGCACATCTTTCTTTCTAGCTTACTTGAAAATTCCATATTTATATGTTCATGTAGTGTACAATGACATAGTCCTTTATTCTTTCACTTCCTTCATGACAATAAAATAAGTCCACCTTAATGAGCCTAATTGTCCCAAAAATTTTGGCTAAAAATAAGATTTGTCTGTTCCTGAATTATATTTTGCATTCTTCTGTACACCTAAATGAATATGTCATATTTTAATTCAACATCATTAACCAGAAACAAGCTTTTTAGGTGTTTTTCTGGTATTATCATAAAACGCATTTAAAAAATAGTATCATTCTTTTCCATACTGTATTAACTATTCTTGATCATTGATCACTTGAATCCCATTATAATAAAATCACGATTTATAAAAAAAAATTGATTAAAGAAAAAAAAAGGAATAAAATATAAATTTGGGGGAGTTTAAATAAAAAAGGGGGGAAAAAAAACAAATAAAAGAGCGTGATATTCAACATAGTTTTCTCTTATAATGGTATTGAATTTCATACAATTTATTGAGTAGACTACTATTAAATGAATACAAAATTTTATTTGCCTGAAGACCAGCTTTGGTTACGACAGTTGTAGATTAGAAAATACATTACCATACACAGAAGGAAATTTTTTAGGTTTAAAATGCAGATGAACTAATATAAACTTTACATTTAAAAACATGCTTCAACAACAAAATACTCATATGATTTTTTAGTCTGAAAGTTTAAAACCTAAAACACATGTCTCATAGGAATAATTGGATTTTATTACATAATTGTTGACAAAAATCTGGCTCCGACAGCATGATAAAAATTACTAATACTATATGTTATTTACCTGCAATAGGTCACTGAATGGGACATATCAAAGTACAAAGCAGTGAAGATAGTTCAAAGGGATCAGAACATACACAAGATCCTGAGTTCAATCCACAGTGATACAAAATGCTTCCAAAATCAGCTTTCTTGTGTATACCTGGAGGCTGCCAAGTACCAGAACCGAAAGTGGCTACCCAGCTCCTTAACAATACAACAAGATCTTCAGGGGTTCTCATTCCAAGGCAAAAAAATATATACACGTATATGTATATGTATATGTATATGTATATGTATATGTATGTGTATGTGTATGTGTATGTATGTATGTATGTGTATGTGTATGTGTATGTGTATGTGTATGTGTATATGTGTGTATATGTATATGTATATGTATATGTATATGTATATGTATATGTATGTGTATGTGTATGTGTATGTGTATGTGTATGTGTGTATGTGTATGTATATGTGCATATGTATATGATGTATATGTATGTGTATGTGGTATGTGTATATGCATATGCATATGTATCACTGTCTTCCCGTTCATCATCGATTTGCTCGAGCGGGCCCCAGTAACATCTCCATATGTTCTGTCTCATGCAAGTAGAGCTCAAGGGCACCTGCTTACTCCAGGAACATAAAGAGCCTCAAACCATTCCATACCATATATACATGTGTATGTATATGTATACGTATATGTATATGTGTATGTATATGTATGTGTATATGTATGTGTATGTGTATGTGCGTGTATGTGTATACATATATGCATGTGCATACACATACACATATGCATTTGCATACACATACATATGTATACATATACGTATATATACACATATATATATATATGTATCAGAGATCTTAACAATTGCAATTCAACAAAATACATGAATAATAATCTTCATTTGAACAAATATATGTTTGGGGCCACACCTGGTGCTGCTCAGCATTTACTCCTGGCTCTGCACTCAGGGATTACCACTGGTGTGGCTCTGGGGACCATTTGGGGTGACAAGGCTTGAACTAGGTCAGCCATGCTCAATATAACCATCCTACCCACAGTATGTCCCTTCAGCCCCCAAAAATAATTTGAATTAAAAAAATACTCTTTTAAGTGACT
Source organism: Cryptotis parvus (assembly GCA_021461705.1). Taxonomy (NCBI): domain Eukaryota; kingdom Metazoa; phylum Chordata; class Mammalia; order Eulipotyphla; family Soricidae; genus Cryptotis; species Cryptotis parvus. The sequence goes on along the minus strand of JAJIBD010006830.1, from coordinate 16,159 downwards.
CTAGATAAAGGGAAAAACATAAGAAAAAATCACTTTCTTTAATCATTAAAAAATAATGCAATATAGGCAAAGTTTAAGTGTATGGCTAATACTACATTCAAAGATAAATGTAAATTACATGTGGGGTGTAGTTTTGATACACCAAACCAAAAAATTCTTGCAAAGTAAACATTTTTAATTGAGGTGCATATTATTAGTTTCATGTTCACAATATAAGGCAATATTTCTTCAAGGAACAGAACAATTTTATTGGGTGAATTATTGGGTCAGAGTTAAAAACGCAATAAACTCAGAGTTCCACTTCAAACAAATCAATTCTAATGAGAATCATGACAAAGAACTGGTACAAACTACTTAGAATTTATTGAAATTTATTCTATAAACTGCTGATGCTTTAAGACTTCATGTGAGAAAAGTGCCTATATATGCTAATATATATTAATATAGAGTTCTATATGGAATCATTTCATTATGGTTAGTAATCATACCAAACATATAGAGACTGTCAGATTTCTAGATAGCTGCCATTATTCCTAAGCAATTTGGAGACAACCGCTGGACTAGAGCCTTTACTGACTAGATCCCATGGGATATCAAAAGATCACGTGGCCGCTCACCTACAAGATGCTCAGACTTCTTCGTCAAGATCCTGAATGAACGGTTTGAGGCTCTTTATATTCCTGAAGCAACCAGATGCTATTGGGCTACACTGGCATGTGATAGGGTCAAATGGAAATGTTACTGGCGCCTGCTTGAGGAAATCAATGAAGAACGGGATGTCAAGTGATCAAGTGATATTATTTAACATCTCCACATCAAGTATAAGGACATTGAACATACCAGACAATGTTGGAAACACACCAACTATTATTGTCCTAAATATTTACTATTTCCATAACCAATTTCATCCTTCCCCAGGGAAGATTCTGAGAACTCCTGTGCACCTGTGTTGATAAGGGGCGGTGGGGGGGCAGAGAGGGTGATTTTACACAGGAATCCATTTCTGTCTTTAAATACAAATATTCACCTCAAAGTGAGAGTCTATTCAAACACAAACAAGCACCAAAAAAGAGAAAGCAGGTAATATTTGCTTTCATTTTTTGTTGCAATCCTGATCTTAGCATGCTCTAATGTTAGGGAAAATAAGACATGCCACTTGAAGCCCTGGGCAATTTGAAAATTCTCGGGGGTGGGGGAGACCCCGCAAAGAGCTTGAGGACATGCTTTGATGCTGGTGACTTGGTTGAGTCCCTGCAGTAACCATCCCCCAGCACCAAGCTCCAGGATCCTAAGCACAGAGCTGAGAGTTATGCCAGCACTGCCTGGGGTAGCTGATTCAAATACACATGAAAGGTCTTTAGGCGTTTTCGCCAGCTATCTACAACTCGAATCCTTGTGCAAAAAAAAAAAAAAAAAAAAAAAAGCCCTGTTTTTATCAGACATTCAGGAGGGTAATTCTTTCTTTGCCCACTTTGTTATATCACTTCCTCTCTTCCTATTATCTCTATCTCCCAGTGTCCAACTTAGAAAGTGAAAAACATACATGCCCATGGTTTAAGAATTATTTGACAGAAAACAGCTTCGATGTGATGAAGGCTGCCTCATGAGGTGCAATGTGACTTGATCACCACTTCCCCACACCACCTGCCTTTGCTGTACTCATAGTTAATGTCCAATAATAGTCCGTTTATTGGTTTATTAAACATGTTTTCCACTGGCGATAAGTTCCAACACATTCCATATGTCGCTGTCTCCAGCTAATGAAAATACTATTTATATTTGAAGGAATGAAGTCAAGTGTTCGCTACCACTGCACATTTGGAAGGTAGCAATGTACCAAATTTGTCATTTTAGTTTTTCCCCAGTGAGTTTCTAGACTATGTTATCCTTTGGCTTTGCAATTTTATACATTCTATAAACCTCTCTACTTTGTTCTTGAATTATTGATGACTACATTTGGGGGAAATGTTCTTAGTCTTTTATAGAGGTAAGAAATAAGCGCTTCCTTTTTAGAAAACTTCTAACAAAAAAAAATAAAAAAAGAATAAAAGAACTCCCTCAAAGTCTACCTTTATTCAAGGAATAATTATTGAGACTGCCCTATATTTCTAAAGTTTGTTAAAATATTTCCGTTTCCCATTGATCAGAGTAGATTTTTCAACATTATCTGAGCCCACTTTTGCCAGATAGTCATCTGAAAACATAGAAGTCTTTTCAGCTTTGAAGGAAAAGTGAACACCCCTTTCATTTGTTCAAGGATTATTGTCTACTAGTCTTACATTCCAGAATCAATAGCAGAGACTATTGAGCAGCTCGCATAAAAGGTACTTGCTTGAGTTGGAATTATAAAATACTTGAGAAATTGATGACGTCTAACATATTGCAAAAGCACAGGTGACAAGTGGGATTTTGACAGCAAGAAAGGAGAAAGAAAAGTCTAAAAAGCAAACCCCTCAAAGCACCCCATTCTAAAATCACTTACATTGGAAAAGATGAATTAAACATGAAAAAAGCAACAAAGAATGTCAATCTATTGCACAGTAACTAATAATTACAGTGATATGTGTGGTCCATCAAAGAGATCAACAATCTACAAAGCAATCGAAAAATAAACTGAAGTTGATCAACATGATTTATATTTATTGTGGAGGTAACACACCAAATTTAGTTAACTTATAATAATCTTGTAAATGTCATTTTAGTATATACAGAGATGGTCATCCTGAGTTCTAAACAAAAGGGCGTGTCATGTCTTCACTTTGACAAATACATGAATAGTTTCATACAAACGCTCTTCAGATAATATTTACATTTTGCTAATGTCATGTATATATAAGGATTGCCACTTTTGCCTTTCGCTTTTGGGAGCACTTGGCCCCTGGAGTTCTATGAACTTAGCAACTCTTTAATACTTTTAAAATAATTGCTTCCCTTTCATTGCTTTGTTGTTGACATTATTGTCATTGTGATCACTCAAGTCACAAACTTGGTTTTAGTGCTCTCATCTCCTACATGCAGCGCATTCCATGGGTCACTTTAGTTGTGATGCTCCCACACATCTGACCATGGAGCATCAGAGATCACACACACATTGTGGTGGGACAGGCAGTACAACTGTGCCACCAGGATCACACTCATCAGGTGTGGCTAAGCCAGGGATGACAGTTTTACTCTATAGATGAGGACAGAAATATAATATTATATTTGCAAAGATAAGTTGCATATTCAATTATTCCTAAATAGACCTTTCTGCACTGAATCTACAGAGTACTAAATGTGTGTGATTCAAGTGCAGAACACATACACATGAACTTGCAAACATAAAAACATTCACATGAAGGATAGTGCACCCCAAATATTCACAAGAGATTGTCCCAGTATGTGTCACTTTGTCATGAGGATTTTGAATTTAAGCCACTTACACTCACTTAGACTCACCAAAACCTCTAATTGTTGATGGAGGACAGGTTTAGCTATTCTGGGAGTTTTGTTGTTTTGCCCACTCCCAGCTTAATCTATTTAAGCCAAGGTTCATTCTAATGAGATCTCTATTCTATGTAAACACTGCTAGAGGGTGTGGCAGTTACAGAAGTCACATTGATTGAATAACTTCTGACTTATACATCTACTAAGACTTCTATGTTTTCTAGATTGGGCACAGCTCCTCTTTATACACAGTGTACCCACACAGTGGGACAGTTAGAATTTACCAGGAGACTATCACCCTGGCTACGTTGAGACTAAGGAAGACTATAGGAAGGATCATACTAGTTTGCTTTAAGCAGGCGAGTGTGACCCTTTCAGTACATGAGAACAAGATACTCAGAATCACCCTGGTGCAGTAATAATAAGAAGGACCTTGTGGGTACCATCTAGATTACATGAAGCTCATGAAATTAAGATGTATTACTTTATATCAGTCCTCTCTCTCCCAGTGTTTTACATAAGAGATAATCTCCAGATGAGTCCTTGGCATAACGTTTGTTTATACCTGCAATAGGGTGTGGCACTGCTCTTCTATACTCTGTTTAGGGTTCTTTGTTGACATGACCCTCCCAGTTGGATTACTTTGGTATATATAAGGGGACTGACTTGAGGCCCTTTCACTTTTAGCTTTTGGCTTTTTAGCTCCTTGGTCTTTTGCTTTTGGCTTTTTGCTCTTTGGCCTTTTGCTCCTTCTTCTGGGTAGGACCCATCTCGGGTGAGATCCTCTCTCTTTGGTGGGAGACTTAGGCTCTTTTGTATGGTCTAAGTTTGGACCAGAGCTAGAGTTTGTTCATTATATTGGATTGCTGTGGAAGAGCTTTTGTACTATTAAAAGCCTATTTGGAACTGCACTGGACTCGTGAGTTTTCATCTGTTTCCCTGGCGTCCTCGGAGGTAGAAAAGAACTTCTGTCTTGACACTGTCAGGGACCCCAGCAGCATCCCCGATAACTAGTCCCTTAATAAGCTAGAAGAATGGGAAGAGCCTCACATGCGGCTGGGGAAGCTGGAACTCGGCTCGCCCCAGGCCCAGCTGACCATGGGGCTTCCAGGAGGGCCAGATGGGTTTTGGGAGTGGGCCCTTCACCTCTGGGGGTCCCAGAAGCAGCCGGATGAGACTCGCCCACCACACTAGCCACCACCTTCGCTGTCTGGATGCTGAAACATAATCAGCCCACCGGGAGGGATGCTACCTCAAGACCAGATTAACCGAGCAAAACGAGTTCGAGCCCAGGTAGGCAGCTCCCAGAAGCGGGAATCACCGGGAATTCATCAGATGGAGCTGGGGCTGGCCCTCCCCCCTTCCATTTTGGCAGAGCCTGGTGGCCTCACCCAGGAGCTGCCCTGGGGCGACCAGCCATAGCATGAAGAGCCTCACATGCGGCTGGGGAAGCTGGGACTTGGCTCGCCCCAGGCCCAGCTGACCATGGGGGCTCCCAGGAGGACAGATGGGTTTTGGGAGTGGGCCCATCACCTCTGGGGGTCCCGGAAGCAGCCGGATGAGACTCGCCCACCACACTAGCCACCACCTTCGCTGTCCAGTTGCTGACCAGGAGGCCCCTAAGTCGTGTGGCCACGTGGTCCATCAAACTAGTGGAAACAGTTATGTCCTTTAATGTACTGCATTCTATGATGTGTAGGAAATTTAGGTGGGAGGGAGAGATAGAGAGGAGAGAAAAGACATACAGAACCCACCAAGTAGCTGAGGTGTGGGAGGGGGAGGGAGGTGGGGACATTGGTGATGGGAGATGGGTTCAAGTGGAGGGATGGATGTGGAACACTGTAGAACCATAACTCTACATGAGCATCTTGCAATTGTATGTTGGTGTAATAAAATTTGAAAAAAAAACTAGAAGAAAGCACATTCAGATTCTCAAACAGAAATAGACTTTTGAAAACCATAAATCACCTTTACATCAAGGAAACCTGCCTATATCATAGAGAAAATACCTATTTATGAGCCCCTCTCACCATGTCCTTTAAGTCCCCTCCTCTCTCCTCAAAGCCCCAGGATATTTTTCCTACCTACCCCCTAGCCCACCAAGTGACTTTCGAATCTTCATTTCTATAGATACCTCATATATATGTGAGTATAATATTTTCTTTTACTGCTCTGATGTTACCTTGATTATTCAACTAATCTAGCAAGAACCTAGAGAGGAAGAGACTTGTTCTCCTCACTAGCCTATATTTGCATCACCAGTCTAGTCAGACCCTCATCATCTCTTACACAGACTTTACATTCTTAAAAATAAATGATACATATTGCACATGCAGAAAGATACATATGCATATATTAGTATGCTCTGGCACCAGAAAGGTATTCAAGAATTCAATTCTGAATTTATCTATAGTATCAAATTCCATCTCCCAATATGATCCTGGCTTCAAGACATCAGCCCAGTGGTTCCTAAGTTCTCCCTAGACTCCTTGGATCAGTTGCAAGTTTAGGTTGGAAGGAACCCCTCATCATCTGATTAATTAGAGGGAACAATACTTGGAACTCAGGAAAACTATTTCTCACAACACCATCAATTTATTACAAAGGCTAAAACCTTGGAAATTGTCAGAATCAAGAAATTCATGAAACATAATGGGGAAGGGGATGACTCTGAGATAACTTTCTCCAAAATTTCCATATGTCCATATGTTCACCAGCTAGGAACTTCTCCAAAAATATCCTCTGTGGGTTTCCACAGATGCATCATTACTTAGGTAAGACTGATCAAATCACAAGCCACAGACAATTGAACTCAATATCCAGCTTCTCTCTCTACCCTGGAAGATAGATGAGGTTGTCTTGGCATCCTGCCTATCCTTGGGTACTGCCCACATGCTACCTCACTAACATGACAAGAAACACCTTTACCCCTTCAGCACTTATAAAACTGCTATGGTTTTGAGAGTTGTATGTCAGGAATCATGGATAAAACCCATTTTATATATTTACATATATAAATATATGTATACTTATATATGTATATAAATATAAGTGCATATATAAGTGTATATAAATATAAGTAGGATCAAGTAATCAAGTGATATATATACACATATATGATATATATCATATATACATGCACACACATATATATGGAAAAATCATTTGGACATTTGAATGAGCAAAAATATATGTATTTATATGCATGTATAAATGCATATATTTATATATGTATTATATAAGTGTTTATATGTATATAAATACATATATATGTATTATATATATATATGTATATATATATTTATATACATATATACATTAAATGCATATATGTATTTATATACATATATAAATATATATTATACTGGGTTGGATATGGGAATCTCCTGGTGGATAGTTCCACAATGAAATTGACCACATCATATTCAATCGACAGTTTTGCCTGACTGATGACTCTGTCATCCAAAATTCCAAACAGAATCAGACCACCGTCTCCTTTGTGCAAAATTCTACTTCACACAATGGGGAGAAAAGGCTGCAAAGTTTAAGAGAGAGCTCCAAGAATGACCACTGACTGGGAATTCTTTGGCACCATTGCAGCAACATGCCATCATTGAACAATATCGATGAAGAATACACCTGACTTGTACAGCACCTCCATGATTGTACAAAGAATGCTGAGAGAGAGAAAGACACAAAAGGACGCCTGTCTTCAAAAACTCTTGAGCTCATTCAACAACATGGCTAAGCGCGAGCCTCAGGCAACCAATGCTAATGTCCAAGCTCCCAAAGCAGTGCAGAGAAGTGATAAAGAAAGACCTCAAAGAGAGAAGAGCAGCAATACTGGCCATTGCAGCAGAAGTCAGGAAAAGCATTCTCAAGGTCCGCCTTTCCTTCACCAATTATAAGACCAAGATGACTGCCCTCCGACATCCTAATGGATCAATCACATCTTCAAGAAAGGTAATAGAGAAAATTATCCTTGACTTCTATTCAAATCTCTTTGATAGCCACGTCCACCGGCCCACATACTCGTTCCCAACATTCTCCTTTCTGAAATTCGATATGCCATTTCATTGGTAAAGAAGCAAATAGCACCTGGCTCAGGCAAAGTCAGACCCAAACACCTGAAGAATTTGCCATCAGTACTCATCATTATACTGGCTTGGCCCTTCACACTCCACCTGTCTAAATATAAGGTGCCCTCCCAGTGGAAAACCAGCAGGATAGTTTTGCTGTTCAAGAAGGGAACAGAATCCACGACATTGACATCTATAGCCCCATCTGCCTGTTGTCCATCATCTACAAGCTGTTCACTCGAGTCATCCTGAACAGGATTGGCAGAACATTAGATGAAGGACAACCATGTGAGCATCTGGCTTCTGAAAAGGATTCAGCACAATTGACCATATCCACACAGTAACCAAGCTCATTGAGGTTTGTAGGGAGTTCAAGATACCGCTCTGACTAACATTCATTAATTTAAAGAAAGGCTTTGATTCTGTTGAGACTGAAGCGGTCATCGAAGCTCTAGCCAAACAGGGAATTCAAACCCAATACGTCAAGATCCGTCGTAGGCTGTATTTCAACCAGGATCTCACCATTTTACAAGGAAGTCATTATTGATGTAAAAAGAGGGGTTCACCAGGTAATACCATTTCACCGAAATTCTTCAGCACCACCCTTGAGAATGTCATGCGACAATTAGAATGGGAAAGAATGGAAGTGAAGATAGACGGTCGGCAACTACACCATCTCTGCTTCACTGATGACATCATTCTAATAACACCAAACATTGGCCAAGCAGCACAAATGCTGGCTGACTTTAACAGAGAATGTGGAAAGATAGGTCTGCAGCTGAATTTCAACAAAACAATATTCATGAAAAACAAACTAGTTTTAAATGCTATATTCTCTCTCAACGGAACAAACATCTCTGAATGCAGCAGTTATGTGTATCTAGGTCAAGAACTCAACATGATGAATGACTTAGAACTTGAACTGTGCAGGAGGAAGAGAGCCGCATGGAACACCTTCAAGAGTATTGAAGAAATAGCTAAAATAACAAGGAAACTCTGGCTCTGGGCACATTTCTTTCTTTTTTTTTTTAAATTTTTTATTTTTACAATTACAAAGATATACAATTAAAAAGTTCATATTTGGGTTTTGATCATACAGTGTTCCAGCACCCATCCCGCCACCAGTGCCCATCTCCCACCACCAACGTCCCCAGTTCCCTCCCCCCTCCCCCTGGGCACATCTCTTTGACTCCACTGTTCTCCCTGCATTAGTATATGCTTCAGAGACCTACAAAAGCAGGATGAGAACACTATTCTGGTCTCCCATAGAGGAATTGAAAGAGCTATGCTTGGAATATCATGCCTCACTCAAGTGAGAGAAGGAATCCGGAGTTCCAACCTCTGTCAACAATCGAGAGTCAGGGCCGCTGACTCGTTTGGTAAGGCATTGAAAATCCAGATAGGTTGGACATGTAATGTGACTTGGAGATGACTGCTGGACTAGAGCCTTTATCGACTGGATCCCATGGGACATTAAAAGATCACGTGGCCACCCACCCTCAATGGTCAGACTTCTTCATCAAGACCATGAATGCATGGTTTGAGGCTCTTCGTGTTCTTGGAGCAAGCAGATGCCATTGGGCTACACTGGCACGTGATAGGGACAAATGGAAACATTACTGGCACCCGCTAGAGCAAAGAATAATGGGATGTCAAGTGATCAAGTGATCAAGTGATATATATACATATATGATATATATCATATATACATGCATACATATATGTATATATGGATAATTATTTGACATTTGAATGATCAAAATAAATATATGAAGGTATAATATCAGTTATTTTCAAATGTAACTAAATTAAAAAGTTTGCTTTTAAAATATAAGTTGCTTTAACCTCACAATCTTTGAATTTTAGAACTATATCACTATATCTGCATTTCTATCTATACCTTTTTCTTTTGCCTAAAAATTTTTAGAAAAATACATGTTAATTTTTTTAATTTCTTTATTTTTACAATTACAAAGATATAAAATTAAAAAAGTTCATATTTGGGTTTTGGTCATACAGTGTTCCAGCACCCATCCCGCCACCAGTGCACATCTCCCACCACCACCATCCCCTGTTCCCTCCCCCCCCCCCCCCCCCCTCCATGGTAGGTTCTTTATTTCTTTCCCTTTCTCTCTCTTTCTCTTTTCCTTCCCCTCCAGACTATGGATTACAGAACATACATTAAAGGAGTGTCATGTATATGTTTTTGCCTCTATTTAATGCTCATTTCTAGGTTGGTATTAGTACCCTCGACAATTGTTAGCACACTGTTCCATTTTCTGTCTTACTTAGCCTCTGACCTCCATACGTTTGTGATAATTTCCACCTTTGACAAGACCTCCCGATATATGTTTCACTTGACCTTGAATATTGGTATCATAATATGTACATATATATTTATGTTATGCAAATAAATGCAGTCATTCTGTAGCTGTCTCTCTCCTGGCTAATTTCGCTCAACATAATCTTCTCCATGTCCATCCATTTATAGGCAAATTTTATAACTTCATTTTTCCTAACAGCTGCATAGTATTCCATTGTGTAGATGTACCAAAGCTTCTTTATTTAGTCATCGATTTTCGGGCACTCTGGTTGCTTCCAGATTCTGGCTATTGTGAATAATGCTGCTATGAACATAAAAGTAGGGATGGTGTTTCCGCTGCGTATTTTTTGGTTTCCCAGAGTAGATTCCCAGGAGTGGTATGGCTGGGTCAAATGGGAGTTCAATCTCTAGTCTTTGGAGGAATGTCCATATTGTTTTCCAGAAAGGCTGTACCAGCCGGCATTCCCACCAACAATGGATGAGTGTCCCCTTTTCCCCACATCCACGCCAGCACTTGTTGTTCTTGCTCTTTTGAATATGTGCCAGTCTCTGTGGTGTAAAGTGGTATCTCTTTGTTGTTTTGATTTGCATCTCTCTGATGATTAGTGATGATGAGCATTTTTTCATATGTTTTTTTGGCCATACGAATTTCTTCCTTGCTAAAGTTTCTGTTCATTTCTTCTCCCCATTTTTTGATGGGGTTGTTTGTTTTCTTCTTGTAAAGTTCTACCAGTGCCTGCTATATCCTGGATATTAACCCCTTATCAGATGGGTATTGGGTGAATATTCTTTCCCATTCTGTGGACTGCTTTTGTATCTTAGTCAGTGTTTCTTTTTGAGGTGCGGAAGCTTTTTAGTTTCAATACATGTTAAATTTTAAATGGTTATTGCCAGGGAGCACGGGTGCCCCGACAAAATCCCGGAGCGGACTTTGGGATCCCCTTCTGCCCCAGGAGATTGGCAGCCTACAGATGGAAAAAGACGTGAGAATCCAGCGATGTTTCAAAAGGTTTTACTCTCACAGGTTCTGATATATAGTCCAACAATAGAAAAACCCCCAGACTTTGAATTCCCAGCTAGGCCTCGGCTAGGTGTAGGGTTCTCGGCCTGGAGAACCCTAGGCCAAGATGGCCACCATCACGTATTAAGGCCCCACAGGGAGGAGAATAGAGGAGAGGGTGAAAGAGGCAAAAGTCAAAAGGGAGAAAGATTAAGAGGAAGAGAGAGCAGGTTGCAGTTTTTATATCCCTTCAACACAGACCACCCACATCAACAGGAAGCAGTTGGGGTCAATTCCCCTCAGCTGTCTTCTCCCAGGACCTCACCTAGGTCCTTTGAGATGTCAATGCTGTCCAGCTAAGATCTGCCTTGGAATTGCCCCTACAGGGTGGAGTAGGAGCATGTATCTTTACTAATGGATATTCTATAGCCAGGTATATATTTCTCCAAGCTTTCACAAGATTCTCATATTTACTTAATAGTTGTTTTGTATATTAGCCTTTAGACTTATTGAGAGCCACACATGCTTTCTTGGAGGCAAACAACGTTTCTCTCTGGTCTAATTACTTAGAGATACAAGTGGCCAGGTAAATACACTGGTAAGATCTAGCTAGTCCCATGATGATTGTGGCAACATGAGAGAAAATATTTATACCAGCTAAAATAGAATACATGGTAAGATAAATTGCCACATTCAAACTGTCCTCCTGTCCCATCTACAAAGTGGCCTGCAGGAGGCAACTCTAGGCAAGATGCAAGGCCTTGGACAACAGTGTACTGCAACAGTTGTATATACAAATAAATGGCTGTAGGTAGAAGAAAAATTAAGACTGTATTTTTTAGTCTATATGTAATGATTATTAAAATTGTGTTTTAAGTTTGAATTTAAATACACAGAATAAAGAGGTATGGTCTCCAATTTTATTAAAATATACCAACAACACAGCACAACAACACAGCCCGGATCATTGCACCCACCCTGCAGCGTTTTTCCATCCGGCAGGTATGCTGGTCCAGGTCTCTCAGACATAGGACAGAGCTGTTCTTACTCTCCCGGCCCAGCCGTCAGAGGCGTCGGGAGGCATGGCGGGTTCTAGCCCTGGCCCCACCGAGCCACAACAAGCCAGACCACCACCCTCACTCCAGGGCGATTTTCACATTTGGACCCCCCGTCAGAACTCCACCCAGCAGACCAGCCCATCACAGCCCGTACAGGTTATAATAAATTTATTTGGGGTGTTTAAAAGAGTTGCCCTGGCAAGCCTGGGCTTCCATTTTTATGCCAAATAGAACAATACTAGTTTCCCAGAAATACTTTTGTTCCTGTACCGATGCCTGGCTACGCATAGACAGGCATATGGAGATTACTGGTGCCCGCTTATCACATAGATGATCAGCGGGAAGATCGTATCGTGATCGGATACCAACAAACTAATATTAACATTTTACTTCAATAAGAAGTTACCATAATGCTAACACTAGAACTATTACAGCTATCTGGAATTAGCAATACATAAAACAATAGCCTCTCACGAGGCGCCCAAGAGGGATGGCGGGTTCTAGCCCTGGCCCGACCACCCCAGCAGAGCCTCGCAACAAGCCAGATGACCCCCCCACTCCATTTACCACATCCGGACTTCCGCCTGGTCAGAACTCCACCCAGCAGACCAACCTATCAGAGCCTATCACAGGTTTATCAATAAATGCTGGATTTAGAGATGACTACAAGAGTATGCAGACTTGTAAGAGACTCGCAGACATGGGGCAGAGCTGCTACTGGCTCTCCCTGTGACCAGCTGCTCAGGAGGCGCCTGGGAGTGATGGTGGGTTCTAGCCCTTGGCCCACCATCCCAGCAGAGCCTCGCAACAAGCCAGACGACCCCCCCACTCCATGAGGGCCTCCATTTTCCACTTCCGGACTTCTCTCTCGTCAGACCTCCATCCAGCAGACCAGCCTATCAGCGCCCGGCTTATCGAGTTCCACCCTGCAGCAGTCTTTCTTAAATCCGGCTCAGGTATGCCGGTCCAGAGACTTGCAGACATGGGGCAGAGCTGCTACTGGCTCTCCCTGTGACCAGCCGCTCATGAGGCGCCTGGGAGGGATGGTGGGTTCTAGTCCTGGCCCACCATCCCAGCAGAGCCTCGCAACAAGCCAGATGACCCCCCACTCCATGAGGGCCTCCATTTTCCACATCTGGACTTCTCTCTTGTCAGACCTCCACCCAGCAGACCAGCCTATCAGCGCCCAGCTTGCGCAGCTGCTTGTGGCCCGCAGCGGTTCATCAATAAATGCTGGACTTAGAGATGCCTACAAGAGTATGCTACCTGCACGGCAGAGCCTGGCAAGCTACCCGTGTTGTATTTGATATATATGCCAAATACCAGTAACAATTATAGACCTCATTCTGGAATGGATTGAGGCTCTTTATGTTCCTGGAGCAAACAGATGCCTTGGGCTCTACTAGCATGAGACAGGACATATGGAGATGTTACTGGGGCCCGCTCGAGCAAATCGATGATGAACGGGAAGACAGTGATACAGTGACAAGAGTATGCTACACTCACGCTAAGAGCCTGGCAAGCTACCCCTGTCGTATTTGATATGCCAAATACAAGTAACAATTATAGACCTCATTCCTATGACCTGATGGAATGGTTTGAGGCTCTTTATGTTCCTGGAGCAAGCAGGTGCCCTAGGGCTCTACTTGCATGAGACAGGACATATGGAGATGTTACTGGTGCCCACTCGAGCAAATCGAAGATGAACAGGAAGACAGTGAAACAATAGCCTATTTATCCAGAATGTTCCCAGTATATAGTATTACTATATTTGGTAATTCAGTTTTAAGTTATAACCACCTGAAATATAACCTTTTGACTGAATTTCTAAAATTGGATTTTCTAACAATAAAACCCTTGTTAAAAATGTAAAAACAAAATTTTATTTTCAATGAAGAAAACCTAAATTTTATACCAGATAAATAATAAAAAACCTCATAACTAATATATTTTCTATAACTTTTTAGAATTATAGCCAAGGGGAATATCACTCTCTATATTAAAATTTCTAATTGCTTCCTCCAAACTTTGACACTAAGAAACATTTTCCATTTGTCTCTCCTTTTATTTTGTCACAAGGTTGGAATATAGGTAAATATAATATCTTTCAAATCTGAAAAAGGAAAAAGGAGTCCAGAGAGACAGTACATGGGGCTAATGAACTTGCCTATTTACATTGTTTTATTTTCCTTTGATAAATGTAATATATGAAATTTTCTAAGATCACCTAATAAGCATTTGTATATATAAAGAATAAACATAGAAAAGATAAAAACAATTAATGCAATGTGCATTTGGTATTCTCACGGGGGTGTGCAGCTGGCCAGGCGGGCGCCTGGGTTTGTGGTAGAGCCCCAGGCGTCGGCAGAAGGTGGAACTACAACCCCAGAAGTCTGAGCGGAAGCAGAAGTAAACGGACATTTTGAACTCTCACACTGGCCTGTCTCTGCTTCAGATATTCTCCCGGGGTGGTGTGGCTGGCCGGCCGCTTATTAATACAAAAACTAGGAAATTCAACACCAAGGGAAGGTAATACCCTCAAGAAAAAGAAGCAGCACACTAGAGGAATCTATCCCTGAACACTGTAACACCACGGGGGAAAAATGCAGATCCCCAGTTCAAAGAACAGATGAAGGAATCAATCCTGAAAGACTCAAAAAAGAATGCAGATGTGCATGATCTCTCTGACAATGAATTAAGAGAAGAAATTGGTAGGATGTTTAAGGAGCTCAACGAAAAAATGGAGCAAATGTCCAATAAAATACAGGAGAACATAAACGAAGCAGTTGAAAGGGCAGTCAATAAATTATGGGAGGAAATGAGAGCAGAAATGAGAACCATGCAAATAGAAATATCATCACTTCAAAACTCAGTAGATGAAATGAAAAACAATAAGGGCTCTCAACAGTAGAATGACAGCAGCGGAAGAAAGAATCAGTGAGACTGAAGATGAGCTGCAGAAAGCACTCAGAGAACTACATAAGATGGAAAAAGACCAGAAAATGGATCAGCAACAGAACAGAGAACAATGGGATGAAGCCAGGCGGAACAACATAAGAATCATTGGAGTCGCAGAGGGACAGGAAAGTAACCCCAAGGAAATTAAAACAGTTAAAAACATCCTGGCTGAAAAGTTCCCCAAGTTAATGGACAAAGGCATCCAGATCCAAGAAGCCCGACGCATACAAGCAAGAAGAGACCCCAATAGAGAAAGCCCCAAGACATATCCTAGTCAAAGTAATGGATGCCAAGACAGGACATAATTCTTCAGGCAGCAAGATCAAAGAAGGAAATTGTATACAAAGGAGCATCCATTTTACTTTCAGCAGACTTCTCAGAAGACACCCTCCAAGCCCGAAGGCAGTGGTGGGATATAGTAAAAAAACTTAATGAAATGAATGCCTCAGCAAGAATTCTTTATCCGGCTAAACTCTCACTCAGATTTGAAGGACAGATATACAACTTCTTGGATAAACAACAGCTTAGGAACTTTGTAAAATCAAAACCAACTTTAAAAGAAGGATTGCAAGATCTACTATAAGACAAGACATAACCCAAAAGAACAACCAACCTATACAGAAAGATGGCACAAAATCCCATGACAATAATCTCTCTCAATGTCAATGGTCTAAATGCACCAGTTACGAGACACAGAGTGGCAAAATGGATCAAAAAATTGAATCCAACATTCTTCAGCCTTCAAAAAAAACACCTGAACAATCAGAGCAAAGACAGGCTCAAAATAAAAGGCCGGAAAACAATCCTTCACTCAAATAACCCATCCAAAAAGGCTGGGGTAGCCATACTGGTACCCAACAACATAGACTTCAGGCTGAAGAAGGTCAGAAGGGACAGTGAAGGTCACATCTTAATAGTCAAGGGATGCATATATCAGGAAGAAATCACGCTATTAAACATATATGCACCCAACGAGGGGCCAGCAAAATACCTAAAACAACTACTCATAGACTTCAAAGAAGACATTGACAGCAACACAATTGTAGTTGGAGACTTCAACACTGCTCTATCAACCCTGGATATATCAACAAGATTGAAACTTATCAAGAAAATACTGTCCCTTAAAGAAGAGATGGAAGAAAGTGGGCTGGTAGACATATACAGGGCATTTCATCCCCAAAAAACTGAATATACTTTCTTCTCCAGTGCACATGGAACATACTCCAAAATAGATCACATGCTGAGCCATAAATCATACCTCCATAAAATCAAGAAGATAGAAATTGTGCCAACTATTTTTCATACCATGATGCAC
>JAJIBD010006829.1:0-20112 GCA_021461705.1 Cryptotis parvus | reverse complement strand
AAGAGCAATCTGAAAGGCACAAGGAAATCCTACATAAAAATCAAAGGTCTTTATCAGTTGCTCAGTCCTTGAAAACATAACCTCTATTGATAAAATTTGACCTAGGCACTTGCATATTGTCAAAAATTGTCTTTAAAAGTAAATATGTGACTCTAAAAGTGACTATAAAGAAAATAGAACTGTCCAGAAATTGAGGTTGTTAGCCTGAAGTAAAGAATGAGAGGATTCAGAAGAACAAGGGAAGAAAGTAATGTCTGATTATAGAGTTTCCTTATTAAATTTTTTTTTGTAACATCCTTATTCTATAGAAATGGTATATAGAACTCTATGCCTTAATTAGGCCTCAATATTAGGATGAGCATGGAAAACACTGATGTATAATTTAGAAGGCGAAAAAAACTTTATTACAGACATATATTGTTTAATGTTATTTGTTTCCTTAGAAAACACTTGGCAGTTTCCTTCAGTCCACATTTTAGTAAGTCAGTCTCAACATTCTTAAATAAACTCTACATTAATGCACAGTATAATTATCAATTATTTTCAGTTCAAAATAAGTAGCTATTCTCAAGAAAATGATCCCCCAAATTGTGTTTCCCCTCTGTGAAGGTTCATATGTAATACAGCATGAAAAATAATGGTGCTCAATCTAGCATAAAACCTGCACATGCAATGGGGTTGATGATTTGTTACCAGGAAAAATTCTGTCAAACCTGATGGTTCATTTCAAATGTCAGTAGTGGGATGACTTATCTGCTTCTTTCCATCTTTCTGCACTTGGTACTAAAGTGTGGGATGGAAAGCAACCATGTGTCAGAGAAAAGAGGCATGAATCGACTTTCTCCTAATATCGAAGTTTCACTGCAAAGCTCATCAGAATAGGAATGGACACCACTGGAGTGGAAAAATCCAGTTATCACTAGGCTGATAGATAACTGGACTTTGAGAAATAGAAGAAGAGGGGCTAAAATCACAGAGATTTCCCCAAGAACCACACTTTACACTTTGCCTTGTGTTTTGTTCTCATGGCTTTTATTTTTCCATCATCACCATCATCATCTTCCATGGATATTTGGGGTATGAGAAAACCACAAATATTCAGTCCATAAGAGAGGCCTCAGGACTTAAGTGCAGATAACTTTGATTCACAAACCCCCTACTCCATGGTAGAGAAAAAGATCCTTTTGCATTTTAAAACATCTGTACCAAAAACGTGGCAAAAAAAAAACTTGCATTAGGATATGTCTGGGCATTGAAGGAGGACTTACGTGAATGTGCTTTAGTCAGGCACCCACAAAGCTTCTGTGTAACTCAGGGTACCATGAGGGCTTAATTACTCTTTTGGTTTATAGAGTCCAGATTTCCTGACCCTCCGGTAGTTTTTGGTAAGCTGTTTGATTTCCTGACCCTCCGGTAGTTTTTCTGGCAAGCTGTTTGATTCTTCTAAGAATAGGACATATGTTTGTCCCTGAGGTAACACACATGGAGAGCAATAAAGTCAACAGTGAATGTGTATGTGTGAGAGTATGTATGTATGTTTTAAACAGGACTCTTAACTACTGGATAATTGTTAGTTTACTGACTCTCTATGTTCTTGATCCACCACCACCATCACCACACACACACTAACACACACACTCTCTCTCTCTCTCTCACTTTTTGGCTACTAATACCTTCCTCATTAGCTCTCCTTGAACAGTCTATATAGTCAATGTTCTTATATATATATATATATATATATATATATATATATATAAAAGTACTATAGTCAATGTTCATGATTTCATCATTTTTTAAAATATACTTTATTATTATTATTATTTTTTGCTTTTTTGGGTCACACCCGGCAATGCTCAGGGGTTACTTCTGGCTCTGCACTCAGGAATTACTCCTGGCAGTGCTTGGGGTATCATATGGGATGCCAGGGATCGAACCCTGGCCAGCATAGGGCCGGCTGCGTGCAAGGCAAACGCCCTACCCGCTGGGCTATCGCTCCAGCCCCGATTTCATAATTTTCTGAGTTCCCAGAAATTCTTATATACCTTCTTATTCTTAGGGAATGCACTCAGAGGTTAAACTTAGGGTGGTCTATAGAACAAAATTATTTATTATGCCCTACAAATCTCCATTCTTGAAACCAACAGAAAGAAAGCAGCCCTAATTGAACTTGGGACTTCTACTGGATACCTGAACTGTTCCACCAACTTCAAGAGTGTCGGTATCTCCCACGTAGAGAAACACATAACCTTACAAATCCCTTCTTTCAATAACGTAGGACTCATATCCCAAACTCCAGAGAAGAAAAAAAAGTACAAAGCAAGTCACTTGTGCGGATCCTGATATTCTTTTGAAGGGAGTCCTTATGGAAGGATTTTATAGGTGTAATTTGTTGGCTTGTGTATTTGCTAAATTTGGCTTTGTTGGCAATCAATAGTTATTAAATCAAGTTTCTGATCTACAATAGCTATTTGTATTGAAATATTTGTGATTGCCAGTGGCTTTTCTTATTAGTCAACTTGGTGCTTGATCTGCTGAATATTTGTTTTGTTTGTTTGGGGGCACACCCGGCATTGCCCAAGGGTTTGTTTCTGACTCTGCACCCAGGATCACTTCTGCAGGGATGGTGAACCATATGGGATACCAGGAATTGAACACAGGTTGACCATGTGCAAAGCCAGAATGCTACCTGCTGAATATCTCTCCAGTCACTAATCAATTGTTTTAAAATCATATCTGAATTGTATTCTTAATTCCCATTTTCTTCATCTCCTTATGGAGGTGAAGGAAAGGGATCAGTACAGAAGTCTGAGGGAAGGAGTTCATGTCAGTGATATGATATTGGCTGATTCTTTTGTTTGACTCTGAAGCAGTCAGTCCTGTAGGAGTCCCTATGCAAGTTTTAGGAGACCATGGGTAAAATTAAGAATTATTGAGCAAGGCCCATCCCAACCACAGCTTCATACTGGGGACCCAGCTCAAGCTCTAATCAGGAGTTCTATTAAAAGACCTATGAATAGACCTTACCATGGGGGCGGTAGATCTAGTAAGATTCTGAAAAAAGATTACCAGTCCTTCCTTGACTAAATCCTAGCGGGGTTTCACTTCACTTGTATCACTTGTCTTCCCATTATTCATGGATTTGCTTGAGCGGGTGCCAGCAACGTCTTTATTCATTGGGAATCACTATCTGTCTTCCGTTCATCATCGATTTGCTCGAGCGGGCACCAGTAACATCTCCATATGACCTGTCTCATGTAAGTGGAGCCCAAGGGCACCTGCTTGCTCCAGGAACATAAAGAGCCTCAAACCATTCCATCAGGTGGGAATGAGGTCCATTATTAATACTATTTTTGGCATATCAAATACACCACGGGTAGCTTGCCAGGCTCTGCTGTAGCTATGGGTTCACCCCAGGGGCCCAGTCTTTGTACCCCCAGCCACACCTTGAGTGGCAGGAGCAGGATTTTATCTGTGCAAACTCCGTAACAGTTTTGAAGGTCAAGGAAATAGGCTTTGCTGAGGTAGCACTGTTGCATTCAATCCTAGAATTGCCTGCATCACAACCTTGAGTACACAATTCCCTTTCATTTATCAGATTCTCTCTTCTATCCTTTCACTTCCATAATTATGTAATAAAATTATCCTGCTTCACTGCCTTCTCTTGAAATTCCTTCTGCAAGAATGGGAATGAATCTAGAATTTTGCTGGGATTAGGACAAACTCCCTTTCCCTGCAAAGAATATCACTTTTCCTCAGCTTGAGAACCAAAGCACCCTGAACATTCAGGTGGCAGGTTCTAGCTCTCATACTGTACAAATCAGGAGGGTCTCAGAGCATGGCTTGGAAGTTGCCTTGATGTGGTAGGACGTGTTTTCTTTCCACAACAAGTACATTTAAAAAATATTATACCATGTGAGATATACAATTACAAGAATGTTCATAATTGGGTCTCTGTCACAAGTACACTTTTATAAGACCTGATTTCCTGAGGTACTTGTTTACCCAAGCAGGAGAATGGTAAAACAAACTTTCTTGGTGGCTACACCCTCCTCCTCTGTGGCTCCCCATTTACCCCACTGCAAACATTCAATTCAAAATTCTTAAGGAAACTTCACTTAAACTGAGTGTCTGGATGATATCATCCTATTTGGGTTTTCATTTTCCTTATCATTTGCCCAATGGATATTTGCTTTTTTTTTATGCTGTTCTCTCAAGGTTTTAAGACCCTCCTTTCAAGATAGCTACTTTATACCAACGTACCAATTTGCTTGAAACTGTACTACTCATGATGTTAAAATTTGCTTATATTTTATTTACTTTTTAATATTTTTTGGGTCATTCCAACTGTACTTAGGGGTTACTCCAGGCTTTGCGTTCAGTGACTGTTGAATCTAAACAAAACAATGTTCTTAAAAAATGAACTAGTTCCAGAGGCCCCATTCACTCTCAATGGAACAGACATCTCTGAATGCAGCAGTTATGTGTACCTAGGTCGAGAAGTCAACATGATGAACGACCTATAACCTGAGCTGTGCAGGAGGAAGAGAGCAGCATGGAATGCCTTCAAAGGCATCGAAGAAATAGCTAAAATGACAAAGAACCTCCGGCTCGGGCACAACTCTTTGACTCCCGTTCTCCCTGCATTAACATACACCTCAGAGACATGGGCCCTCTGAAAGCAGGATGAGAATGCTATTCGGGTCTCCCAGAGAGAGGAATCAAAAGAGCTATGCTTGGACTATCACGCCTCACTCAAGTGAGAGAAGGAATCTGGAGCTCCGACATCTGTCACTATTCCAGAATCAGGGGCGCTGTCTCCTTTGCCAAGGCATTGAGAATCAGATGGGCTGAACATGTGATGCGATTTGGAGATGACCTCTGGACTAGAGCCATTTACCGACTGGATCCCACGGGATGTCAAAAGATCACGTGGCTGCCCACCTACAAGATGGTCAGACTTCCTTGTCAAGACCCTGAAGGAATGGTTTGAGGCTCTTCATATTCCTAAATCAACCAGATGCCATTGGGCTACATTGGCACGTGATAGGGTCCAATGGAAATGTTACTGGCACCTGCTGGAGCAAATCAATGAATAACAGGATTCAAGTGATTAAGTGATCAAGTTCATTCCTTATAGGGTACTGGGATTAAATCTGGGTTGGCTGCATGCAAGACATGCACCCTACCCACTGTCTTTCTGGCCCCAAATTTTACTTGTATTTTGAAACTCCAGTCCAAGGACAGTTTATTTCCATCTGGAAAGACTTCTATTTCATTGAGGAAAGACACTTGTTTTTGCATGAACCCCCTCAATTCATGTATATGATACTAGATTCTGGAGAAAACTGTCTTGGCAATCACTGTGATTATAAGAAAAAAATTCATATTCTACTTATATTTTTAACAAATGTTTCCCCAGCCACTAGTCTGACACCACTCATAGTTGTCCAAAGAGCAGTTTTTCCACCTTTTCACATGCCACATTCTGGGACTTTATGATCATGGTACACAGTCTCTGCCTGCCCTCAAGAGAGACCCTCAACTAAACAACTGTGGAGCGAGTGATAAAGGGACACAGAGATTCAGCACCAACATACAAGAATGGGAAATGTCAGTCATGTTGTGGGGAATATTACCTGAATGGAAGTTGAAAATCAGGCATGCCAAGGCAAAATGCCGGGCGAAAGGACACCAGGGACACTGCACCATGACTCAAGATGCAGAACAAGAAAGGGACTTAGTTATCTGGGAAACTAAAAATATTGCCTAGGGCTAAAGCAGAAGGCAGAGAGTGGTCACAAATATTGATAGTGGGAGGTTGGGAAAAGTTTACCCCTGATTGGTTCAGAATTCCTAAAAGTTAAGCTGATAAAGACAGATAATCAGGAGAAAAAAAAAGTAATTCAATATCCATTTTACATTCTGTAAATTAAGGTTCAAAATGTCCATTGTTAGTGTAGTTGCATAAGGTTTGATAAAGTGTCTTCAGTAGTGCAAAGATGGATGATGCCTCTGAGCTAAGTGTAATTAAGTGGGAAAAACTTAGCAAGCTCCATTCCTTCAAAGTTCTAGATGTGCCTTTTGTCTTTAGAGATAAGATGTTTCTTTTTTTTGAGGAAAAGGCAGGCAGCCACTCACAAGAGCGTTTTATGACTTGATTCAGGGAGATGTCAGAAAATGCTTTGTAGGTTTTATGACTTCCTAGACCTTAGGACACACAGAAGATAAAATCCTTCTCTCAGTTCATAGCAGAAAGGTCAGAAAGTCATTCTGAATCTGTACCTCTTTTAGCCTAAAATAGTTACTCTGCCAAGGTTCCACATTTTGGGGGAAACCCCTCTGAACTCTTGCAAATACAAATCAAGTTGCTTTTGGGTATGGGTGCAGTTGTGTTGCTCTGACTGGAGACCTGGGTTTAAAAGCAGACTTACTAGAGTGGCAGGCCTGGGTCTGGGGCAGAGTGGAAAGGAAACTGATAGACTGTAATTCTTGCCTCTGATCTAGGAATCATTCTGTAGAGCCCAGGTTCATCTTCTACCGGAAGGTCTCTTGATGCTGGACTTCTTGTGATGACACCTTCCGTGCTGCATTAGACAGATTTGGTTGTATACATGAGTTTATCACCTAGAGACTGAAAGAATGACCCTCGCCCACAGAACACAAAAACAGGTACGAGGAGTAACTGATAAAATGATGGCTCAACAAGAGCACAACAGGAAGGGCCTTAAGCAAATAATTCCGGGAGGGCTATAAGGGCAAACATTCCTGAGAAGTTACGTCTAACGTTCCCCTCTATATTTGTTGTGGTTTAGAAGACTGGAGACTGGACCATGCCATAGCCCAAATACGGAAAGAAGTATTAGGAGCACACTCCAGATTGGGGTGGGTGATGGTTACCCTGATGCAGAGTGATTGTTCTCCTTGGGGTTGCTCGCTGCAGAGCTGTGAAGTCCAGACCTTGAAAGTGACTGCGGTTGTCATACATGAGGTTTTCAGGCCTCTGGGGGTCTGACTGGGAGGCACCAGGAGCCCGGCCCTGCCCCACTTCCAGGACCCCTCATCAGCCCAGCACGGGCCGAGCAGGCAGCAGCTCAGCCCTGTGCCTCTTGCTGTTCCCAGCCTGTCACGGTCTCCAAGTCTCCACTTTGGTGGTTTTTCTTTTCAGATTATTTTCTAACTTGTTTGGGGACTTCAAATATTTATTATCCTATTATAAGAGTTTCTCTACAATTCAACAAACATTTTTGGAATTTACCTTCCAGAATGATCTGGGAATCAAATCTAATTCCAGGACTTTCAAGTCAACAGGGGTAAAAATTAACTTTGCAATTAGAAGCCCGTGTTGACACTTGAATGAGTGCTCACGGCAGGGACACCGGGAAGGAGTTCTGGCTCCTTATGATTGATGGATGGGGTGGAACTTTGCAGCAAGCTGCTTCTTCACAAGTTAACAGCAGAACATCACCGTTCAGGAATCACTGCTGGTAATTGAAGCAATCAGATGTTGCAAATAGGTGAGCTGTGAACAAACGAACTCCTGAATGACAGCAGGAGGACATCGTGTGGCCTCAATATTTATATGGTGGAACCATGATCACCAAAGGCACTCTCATTTATTTTAAAACATAAGAAACCATCAGTCGATAAAACTGGATTTCAGATTGTCACTATAAGCTTGTCATTTTGTAAAATAAACTTTTTTCTAAGATTAACTAGAAAACAAATACAGCCAAGAACTATTAGACATATTTAAAAAATCCATTATTTTACAGAAATAAAGCCAGTCACAAGGAAAATTCTAGTAAAGTGTATTACAGTTACAGGGAAAATGCCTCTAAAATCTTCCAACCTGGGTTCCCCACTTTGAATTTTTAAATATCAGCATTTTCTATTTCTCTCAATTATCCCTTTTTATATTTTAGAGCTAAGAGACTATGAAGTAAAGATACTTAGGTGGTACTTTAAATAAATGAGTGGTTTAAAAGAATGAGTCAAAAATCACATAATGGTTGTAATTCAGAAACAAAGATAAAAATGAGCCCTAACTTGTGGGAAGCCATAGCTGCGGTGATAGAATCCTTTGCATCAGAATACCTCTACTATGAAAAAAGAATAACCCGAGTCATAATCTGCTTGTTTTTATTACTACAAATGATGGATCCAGAGTGAATAGTCCTTTAATATTTCAAGTTTCCTTTAGGGCTTCTGTGTTTTTTCAGAATTTGGATTATTCTCTTTAAATCTGGTTTTGTATGTTATATTAATTATTTATACATAGAGAACTAGTGTGGCATACTTTCCATTCTCATGAACTAATGGAAATAACAATCCTGAACACAACTGCAGTTGCTATAGAAATATCACATTTAAGAAAGATAGAGGCTCAGACTTACTAATAATTCTTGCAAGGTCATCCATTTAATATGAGGCTAAACTAGGATTCAGATACAGTTTTCGGGGCCCACAAAACTCTAAATTCTTAAACTGCCTTTCTCAAGCCTCTGCTGTAAATTACTTTTGCCTGATTTTCTCAATTAAATTATATTGGATTTTCTAGTGATTAGCTTTAAAATGTACATGCTTAACAACTAACGCTAAAAAGTTTACCAGCAATGGACATTAAGCTCCCTAGATATACTTTACATTTTATCATAGGCTTCATTACCATTTAATGGGTTTTTGTGATTCACTTTAGCACATCTGTTTCTTTTGGAGGCAAAGAAAACACAATAGTATAGAGTTCTGCCTGTTGTCATCTGTCTGTGTTACCTGATCTGGAATTGCTGCTAAATCTGTGGCTATAGCATTCTTAGATTACATCAATAACATTACAGGGATTTCTCCATAATAGTTCTACTGATGTTTGGGTTGGCAAATCTGTTTCAGTTCATATTCAGATTGAGTATCAAAAGTTAAGTAAACAAGTGAGTAGCACAATCAATAATAGGTATTCAATTAATTTATTTAAAAACAAACATCTTAAGTCTAGGTTCTCTAAAGGAGCTACTCCTGAATTAAGACAGATGGCTTTATCTTCAGAGTGCATTTGTGTTAGCAAAGGATTGACGGCAACATTTAGTAGAACACACATTTTCCAAATTTATTTAAAAACAAACACCCTAAGCCTAGGTTTCATTCTTTCTCTAAAGGAGCAATTTCTAATGTAATTTGGAAATTACATTTTCTAATGTAGATTGGAAAGGGATTTGTTATAAGAGGACTTTAAATTTCCATAGCATTGTGTGTGTCCATTTTAGGAATACAATGGACCATGTGAAATATTATTATTCATCTGTTAGTTAATGTCCAATGGGAGGAATCCACAAGGCATTAATGCAAAAATTTCTGGAACACCTGTTGAGACAAACCTGTAAGCATGTATAGAGGTTTAGACAAACATTTATATACATATATGCTTAGCCCTTTAGTCCTTGCCAATTGCCAACTGTTCCTTTGTGACTCTCAGTCTTGCTTTTTTTCAAAAAGCTTATTATGAAAATTGAGCGAAGAACAGCCTGGTGTCCACCATCTGTTAGAAGCTGGATTGCTCTTGGTATGTTTACAAACTACCTTACATATTCTTTATCACCGCTATATATTTTAAGGGTAATTTAGGGATATAACTTCTCTTGATTATTTTTATTAAAACATATTGGGTGACAATATGGTATTCTGCTTGGTCAACATTTGGTATAATGAATCAATATAAAAATATTCTGTTTTCTGGTAGCTTATATTTAGTTATCTTTGTAACCATGTTTTAGAGCAGACAAACTGATTGTCTTTGTATTGCCTTAACATTTGAATTTTTGCATAAAAGTGCAGCTTCTAGGAACCTTTTAAATATTGAAGTTTAGCCATCAGTTTGAGTAACAGTCTAGTCAACAATATTTCTATATTTTACTAACATGACCAAGAATACTATGAATGGTAAACTTTTACATTTTACATAGATGAAATTATGCTAATAAATTTGGATAAAGCTTAATTATAATTTACTCTGCCTTGTCTGAATTAGTAGTTTCTAAAAATGAAATATAGTAAAAATTTGTGTCCACTAAAATTCTTGAACATAATCAGCACTGTGTTTAACAATCAATCTGTTGAATTTCCACCACTTATAAGATCCCTGTTCCAATCATAAACTTAATTATCCAGAATCTTAAAAAACACAAAAGATACATAAGTTGGGTTGCATTTACTTGTTCTAGCATATGTCCTGAAAATTGCATTTGCCCCAATAAATTATGGAGATCAGGTTTAAGGAGTTGATTGCATAAGCAAAAGTAATGAGTATGATATTAGATACTTAAATTCTAGTTAAGAATTGTAGAAGAAAATTTTAAGATAAAGCTTATAGTTCCAGTGGACTGTTTAAATTATAGCCAAAGCATCAATGAACAAATGTCTTCCTTTGAGGGGGTTGTCTTCTTGTTATAAATTCTTATAGAAGGTATTAAACACAAAGTTTTTCAAGGACAGATAGAGCAATGTAAATAATTGTTGCTCTCTTATGTATTATCCATGAGGAAGAGAGAGATGTGTTACAATAGGAAATGTTTCTCTGGATTTCCCCCATTCTGTCTCTGGCAAGTACATTTAATCAGTATTCTCAGGAAATAGCAGTGATTCTGATGTTCAGCTTAAATGCTTGTCTCTATAATGTATTTGAAAGCCTAATGTGTCTTTTGGAGTGACCATTCTTTTGAATTATCACCAGTCATTTCATTTCTAGGAGCAGTAATGCTTCACTTTAACTTGAGCACTCCCCCCTTTTTCTCTCATTTGGTTTTCATGACTAACTTGCAGTATTGAGAAATAGAGTTATAATTCCCATCCACTAGTGAAAAAAAATATTGGTTCTGAATCCAGGGCAGGCAGGGAAGAAACGTTTTGAGGAATTCACCAGGTGAGAAAAAGGCTGGGTGATCAGAAGGAGAGGAATAAAGCATGTAACTATAACTTTCTTACCCAGAAGAATGACATTGATCATTATGCATTTTTTGTGCATGTGTATCTTTGTTTAAGGTACCTAGTGGGTTCTATTTTAATTTCCAATAACAATAAATGGACAGATATTACAGGGATTGTTCTACATTGGCATAATGTATTGGAATCTCCGATGGGAGACTCTGTTCTATTGATTTGGTGCCAAAATGAGAACTCTCTGGGCAACAAATCTCTAACATTGCATGAGGGGCCAGTAGTTCCCATAGAAATAAAAGAATGCAAGAGACAAGGCTAAACTTGCCCAGTCCAGTCCCATTGGTTAGCATATTTACTTTAAAAACGTTTATTTATGTTTTTTTTAAAGCACCTTGTTTTACAAAGTTATTCACATTTTGGCTTTAGACATATTATATCCCAGCACCCATCATATATCCAGTGCCTTCCCTCCACCAGAGTTCCCAGGTTCCTTCCCACATACCTGTTTCCTCATTCCCAGCCTGCCACCTTGAGCCAGATACTTTTACATCTTTAAAATTGGTTGTTGAAGTTCAGATCTTGTTTTCTGTGTTGCTAACTCCGTAGTTTGGATATTTATCTATATTACTCCTTCATACCACTGATGTACTCAGATCTCTGTGAGCTCTGCTCCCTGTGGCTTCCTGTCCATCTCTTCTTTCCCCCTTTAATTAGAAAACTTCTTATAACCTATTTTTTATGTCTTTTTTTTGAATGTTTATAAATCTGTTTTGAATTGAAATAAAGCCCCTACCAGCGTAATGATTCATGCTGTCTTTCTTAGGGAACTCTGGGTTGTTTCATTGAAAAGCCAATAGCAGAGGAGAATAGTATCTGTATTTTTTTTAGCATCTGTAGAAGAGTAGGAGCTAAGCCAATTGGTACCGGTTTGAAGTCAAAAACTATCTTCCATCAAGAAAAGATTTAAGTGTTGGGTCAGAGCGTTAGTACAGCAGGCAGGGTTCTTCTGTTGCATGGAACTGACCCAGGTGTAACCCTCTCAACACTTTAGGGTCTTTTGAGCTCTGCCAGGAGTAAGTTCTGGGGCACACCATCAGGAATAAGTCCAGAGCATTGCTGGGTGGGACCCCAAAGCAAGCAAAAAGTTGTTAAGTGTTGATTTTTATTTTAAAAATACATTAATTATTATTGCTGGTTAAATCCATGATCAGATAAATTTAATATCACTGTATCACTGTATCACTGTATCCCATTGTTCATCGATTTGCTTGAGCGGGCACCAGTAACATCTCCATATGTCCTGTCGCAAGCAAATGTAGCCCAAGGGCATCTGCTGGCTCCAAGGATAGGAAGAGCCTCAAGCCATTCTTCAGGTCATAGAATTGAGGTCCATAATTGTTACTAGTTTTTGGCATATTAAATAAAACACGGGTAGCTTGCCAGGCTCTGCCGAAATTTAATATAAACTAGGTAATGTTTTACCTATAATAAATGGGTAAGCTCGCTTACTTGGATATACAATTCTCTAGAGAATATGTAGTTAGTGAGTTGTATTTGTATTCCCCATATACAAGGATAAGATTTATTTGTCTTTGATATCTCTTAGAAGATTCCCTATGATGTGCTGCACATTCCGATTAATTCTCAAACATTTTTATTAAATTACTTTGAGATAAACAGTTACAAAAGTTGTCCATGATTGGGTTTCAATCATACAATGTTCCAACATCCATCTTTTCACCAGTGTGCATTTCCCACTACAAATGTCCATAATTTCATCCTTCTACCTCCTATCTCTGGTCTGCCTCTAGGGTAGACACTTTCCTTCTTTCTCTTTCTCTCCATCTCTCTCCTTTTGGTCATTGTGGTTTGCAGTACAGGTACTAGTAGGTAATTATATACATCCCTTTACCTACTATTGGCACTCAATTCTTCTTGAGAGTGATCATTTCTGTTTACGTTTTACACTCTATAACAAAACTATTCTGTTTCTCTATCATATTAAAATCAGTAACTTGAGGAGCTGGAGAGTAAGCAGGGTGCTTGCCGTGCAGGTGTCAGGACCAGCCCCCAACGCCCAGCATCCCAGTAGGAGAGGTCCCCATGTGCAGAACAGAAGTAAACACTGTGCAATACCTGGGTGGACCCCTCACAGGCCAACTAAACAAAACAGAAACCAAGCAAAAATAAGCACCTTGAGGAACAAAAGAGATTGCGCTTGTTTTAAAAGAAAAAAAAGATTAATTGGTGACCAAAATATCATGAGTTGAAACTAATATCAATACTGAAATTTCCCCGGTTATTTTTCTGACATTTAGTAAAATCCAAATAACTTTGATTTCAGTTAACCTCTCTACCGCCATATTTTACCCCTGGAGAATCCATTTCAGGAACATAATAGGGAATTTTCAAGTAGTATCTCAAATAATAAATTAGTTTATTAGTATCTCAAATAATAAAACGGTTTTCTTCTAGAAATATAGAAGAGTATTGAGTACTACTTTATGGCTCTTAATCCAACAGAGAATATATCAACTCATTCAAAATGAGAATATAATAGGAAGTTGGTGTATTCCATAAAACCATATTGATTGACACTGTGGTCTTTCAAACATCTAATTAACTTTATGAAAAACATTCCCTCTGTATCATCTTGCCTAATATGATGCCCACCCTTAGGAAAAACATCCTTGATGTTAATTACTGGATCTCTTTAATGCCTTAGAGACTTTTTGTTACAGTTCATTTTGCTTGTTTGCTTTTGATTTGGGCCATACCCAGCAGTACTCAGGGGTTGCTCCTAGCTTTGCAATCAGAAATTGCTCCTGGCAGAATTTCAGGACCATATGCCATGCTGGGGATCAAACCTGGGTCTACAGTGTGCAAGGAAAGTTCCCTACCAGCTGTGGGGGCCCAATAGTTTTCTTTCAGTCCTACAGTTCATTTAAAAACATAAAACAGCAAACATACCAGACTGGAGAAAGTTCAATTTTAGCAAAGCTGCCTTTTTAATTTGTATATAACACAGTGCCCCAAGACTCTTTTTTAACTTTTCTTGGTAGATGTTTTCAGATCTATTTATCATGGTCACACATGAAGTAGTTTCTGATTTATGTGGTAAGCCTCTAGATTTTGGGTATTTTTCTCTCCTGGCCTCAATTCATCAGGAAGCTAGGCTGTGTCACATTTAACAGCAATATAGCACTGTCGATAATACCCCAGTACCCTGTGTGCATAACAAGGAGAATCTGGCAGAGATTGAAGGATCAGGATGTGAGCTGGAAGTTTAAACAGACTAAACTAAAAAGACTTTTCAAATTTATAAGATTTTTTTTTTTTTTTTGTATTTGAAAGGGAATAAAGCATGCCACTGAATTAAAAGTCATGAAAGACTTTACTTCCAAATGGAGAATTTGAGAAAAACTCTCAGGGATTTGATATTGTTTGAACAGAGGACTTTCAGGACATTTCCAGTGGGAGTAAGAAGCATTCTTCAAGGGTCTGGGATAACCAGATGATAAACTGCAATATGTGGAATACTAAAGGCACTGAAAACAACAGGTGGGGTCCAAGACAAGTTGAATTCTCTATACTAATAATGCCTGTGATTCCTAACCTCGGACACACTGTCACTCCACACCTGTGCTTTTTGGGGGTTATGCTTTCAAATTCTCTAGCTACTTAACTAATTTTTCATTTCTTGTGGGGGAGCCAAGTTACATTCAAAATCTTCAACAATAAAACAAGTTATATAATTATAAGTGGATATAAATATGCACTCCGAACATCATCAGATGCCTGTCATTTTCCTGCATTGAATGTGTGCACAAGCTAGAAACTAGATGGTCAGTAAATCTGGTGACAAATTTAGACAGGTATAATGAAACAAACGGAGCTTGTCATGGGGCTGCCAGCTTTCTGGTAACAAAGACTGGCTGGAAAACACTTGTTTAGTAGGGAAGTAATTACAGACTACATACTATGTGGCATGCATGAAACTACACACTGAAATCCAGCTTGGCAAAGGAATCTCAAAATGTATTATAGTAGGGCTCTGGCTACACATCCTTATGGTTCAAGATGACAGGTGTTTTACTAGAAATTCAAGGAAAAGGGAATAGAGGAAGAATGTTTGGAGGATTCAGAATGGAATTCATATCATTTGTATCACTTGTCTTCCCGTTGTTCATTGATGTGCTTGAGCAGGCACCAGTAACATCTCCATACATCCTGTTGTGTGCTAGTGTAGCCCAAGGGCATCTGCTCACTCCAGGAACACAAAGAGCCTCAAACCATTCTTTCAGGTCATGAATGAGGTCTATAATTATTACTGGATTTTGGCATGTCAAATACAACGTGGGTAGCTTGCCAGGCTCTGCCGTGCAGGTGGGAATAGAAACCAGGTAGGCTTACATATTACTTATATATATAATATGTATATAATATTTTATATATTTATATAGAATACTATATAATTTTATTTTAAAACCCAGACTCACAGTACTGAGTTTATGAGTCACAGAAAACGTTAAGTAAAATGTATGCTTTAAAAATATCACTTATATAAGCATACAATGAAAATTTGTAGGTAGGAATTATCAATCAAATAGATGTTTTATATAAATAAAATATTTTATCAACAATTTTATCAACATGACATCATTGCAACATATTTCTTATCAAAAAACCTAATTTTCCACAAGTTCTAAGTAAGGTACATATGTGGAATTCAGAGCAGAAAATGGAATTCATAGCAGAGAGCAAAAAGTATAATGGAAGTTTCATGGAATATTTACTTAGTATCAGTCTATGCTCTATGATGTACTTAAAATCATGTAGAACAAAGGCATGCTATAATGATTATTTTTAGTATTTGAATATTCATGTAAAACAGTGCTTCTCAGATTGTGTGAAACTTTTGCTAACCCATCAATTTTAAGAATACTATTAAAATGTAATGCTAAAACAGAAAAGAAGATAGCATATTGAAATATATTTATTTTTGAGAAAATCAGTACAAATAGGTTACTAGAGATATAAAATAAAAACACAAACAAGGACAGCACACACACCCATTTTTTATTATATTTCAAAGACAAGGTAACTTGGTAGAATGTTTGTGAATGTACAATATTTCTGAATATTTACTCTCAAATATTTTTATTTACTGCATGTAAGGTTGTTTACTCATGGAGGCCATTTGAGTTAAATTGCTTAATAATTCAAAGCTCTCCCCAGCTTTAATCTGCAAGTTGTTACAAGAAAAAAAATAAAATATCCCTGAAACACCAAAGTATGACTGTACTCATGGACAAGGACTGTTTTCCAGCAGTCTCCAGAAAAGTCAAATGTAAGTTTCTGTTGTCTTACCAAGCAACAGCCCAACCATATGAGGTGGATCAGTCTGACCATATGAGGTGTTGTGGATTGAATTCAAGTCTGCCACATGCAAGGCATGTGCTCTTCCCACTGCACTGTCTCTCTGGACCCTATATTTGTAAACTATTAAAACTATCTGATCACATATAATAATTTACCTTTATATGGTTTTCTGAATCTATAGTCCTATCAACTATAAATAACGGCAGTTGTCTGTTGGTTTTAATTTTGCCTTTTTATTTTGAGAAGGAATCTATTAGTTGTGGTCGTTAGGTTCTGACACCTCTCCTGGTGATACTCAGCTAGTCAGTCTGGTACCTGGGTTGCTCTGAGGGTGCTTGGAAGCTTCCATGACCATATCTAGCAGTGCTCAGGGATCTCCAGGGCTGAAAACGGCGATGCTGAGGTGACTGGGTGGTGTTGGACATCAAAGCAGAGCCAGTTGATTATAAGGCATGCACTTAAACTCCCTACTATTTCTTTGGCCCCTGTTTATTGATTTTTGATCTTTCTCTAAGCAAAACCTGAGACTACTCAATTTTAAAAATAATTAATTTGTTTATTAAATCACCATGAGATTTTACAGTCAAAGTTGTTCATGACTGAATTTGTCACACAATATTTCATAACCCATCCTTTCACCAGTGTACATTTCCCAACACCGATGTCCCAGTTTCCCTCCCACCTCCCTTTCCTCCAGCCTATCTCTGTAACAGGTACTTTTCATCTCTTTCTCTCTCTTCCTCCCTCCCCTCTCTCTCACTCTCTCTTTCCTTTTGGATACTTTAGTTTCCAATAAATACTCAGTTTTAAGAAGTTCATTTTAACATTAAGTCTACAAAGGAAATCACAATATGATATAATAAGAAACAATAAAATTCATGGAAGCTGGCTCATCAGGACTATTTCTTTCCTTAAGGATCTAGTTATCTGCTTGGTTGGGATAGCTTAGTGTATTTCTTGCAAAACTTGAAATATTCTTGTTTGTATTATCTCATCATTTTTGCAAACATGTACCCCATGTGCTATGACCAGCAGCACCATCCTTCATACTGAATGCTTAAAAATTTATCTTTTCCATCCGAACTGGAGAGTGGTTCTAACATTCATGAGGAATATTGTTTACATTAAGGTAAAAAACATTCTTCCTGAAAAAATGTCATCATCAAAACAAAATTGTAGAACTCCACAGTGATAGCAAAAAATACGATTTTCTTTCTATGTGTATAAAATGCAAACATGAGTGTTTGCTTATGGAATATATTCATAACTCATACTTTTTGTGCCTTTGCAGAATTTATGGTATAGTTTAGGAGGAAAGATACACACAAGTTAGAGACAGGTCTTTGGGTTAAATTCCCATCAAAAATCACAGAAGTTCAAAGCAGATAGATGTGGTGGAGTTGTAAGGAAGTGTTTTTGCAAGGCATGATATTATCTAGGTTTCAGAACATGAGTAGGTTATAAAAAAAGAGAGGCGACAGGGGATGAATAACTCAAACAAAATTGACATTTTGACTAGTGCCCCATGAAATTTTTATTCAGAAAAAGCTGATGGCCCCTTGGTTTAGTGTGAAGATGACTCTAGTTGCTTCACTTTTTTTAAAAACAGGGTAAATCTAATCTCCTGCCTCCTAACTTAGTGCTTTCTCCAGTGGGATATTCACATTCACATTCAGAATTATTATAGACCTAAAACTGATAAAACTTAATTCTATATTTCGTATTTGGAATCAGCCTAAAGGATAGTGTCAAAATCATTTTTAGACAGAAGATTATCAAAATAGGCTACAGAATTCTAATTAATACCTGTGCTTATCCAGTAATCATGTTGATTTTTTATTCATTTGGAGATTGTTGATGTACCATTAGCCACACTCTTTAGATGGAGATTTTCAGAAGTTCTTAGTCTTGCCTTAGCCAGGTCAAGCTGCCTTGGCCAGCTTCTCTAGTCAGTCATTTCTTCTTTCCACTTAGCATAAAAAAGCATCATTCTTTCTCAACAAAGCCTGGGTAATTCCTCTCTAAATGTTTCTTAACTATCATACAAATTCAAAAACCAATTCAAACAATATGTGTATAATTGTGGGGTGTTTATCCAGTTGAAAGATACAATAACATTAGTGTCTGCAGAGACCCTGCACATTCAGGAACTGGGGAATATTATTACAAGGCTTAGGCTGCTGTGATCAGCTGGCAAAGTGGCTCACCTCACACCACCAGGAGTGACCCTCAAGAAATTGAGACATGAGGGGCCGGAGCACTAGCACAGCGGGTAGGGCATTTGCCTTGGACACTAACCGACCTTGGGGTTCGATTCCCGGCATTCCATATGGTCCCCCTGGGAAAGAGTAATTTCTGAGTGCAGAGCCAGGAGTAATGCCTGAGACGATTGCCAGGTGAACCCAAAAGAAAAAAAAGAAACATAGAGCAGGTGGAGGCACTGCTGGCCGTTACCACTCCCCCAAACAAAAAGAAAAGAACCTGTGTGTTTGGAGCTTTTAAAACAAGCAGAGAAAAATAACCCTAAGGATTGCTTTGTTTTCTTCAATAATGTAATGCAATAAAAAATAGCATAGGGTTTAGTGTTTCTAAATACTAGAGTATAATCAAATTCTTTCCTTGATTAAATTTAGAATTGAAGAATATTCCACTAATTTTTTATTAACCAATGAAATCCAACCTTTCTCAAAATGTCAATATGTTCATAAATTTGTGTGGAGGTCAATATTGACTGCTGGAAGGACTCCTGTGTTATTACACTCTGGAATAGAGCACTCTCTGTATCAAGAATGGTGCTTGAAATTTAGGGGTTAACTTGGTTTCATTGCTTTCTACTAGATTAACATTATGTTAGGATGCTACTATTAAGTTACTAAGTGCAACTTAGGCAGTATAATTCATTTGACAAGGAATTTGCCTAACAAGAAAACTAAGTAATTAGCCCAATTCCAACATCTTAGCAGTCAGATTAAACTTGTCTTTGTCTTGGTAGTACCTTATAATTATTTTTTTATGATGGTTCATGGCTGAAATGGTTGGTTCAAATATAACCTCTGTAGATATTAATATTCAAAAGCGCGAGCCAAAGGAGAGTTCTGGGAGAGTTTCCATATGTTTCACTTGATATTTATGAGGAGAAATGTATTTGCAAGAAGACATTTTCAGCAGAATTCCTCATAGATCTTACTGCAGTTAATTGCTTTTCTACTGCTACAGGTTTTAAAACTCCTGAAGATATTTTAGTGAATTTGTACATTTATGGGAAGAAAAAAGAGGGCAATAAGAAATTTTACGAATAATGTAATTATTTTTTACATTTATAATTCATTTTTAAGTACTCCCTTATTTACTAATTTTGGTGAAAACAGTATAATATTTTACATTTCTTTGGGTTGTGTGTTAATGGCTTCTTGTTATGGTCATGACAAAGTAGGAAATAGCAACTGCTATTAATGACAATGTCTAATACTAATTATACACTTTTTTGAGATGACTACAAAGAGTATGCTACCTGCTCAGCAGAGCCTGGCAATACCTATGTCGTGGTATTTTGATATGCCAGATACCAGTAACAATTATAGACCTCATTCCCATGACCATGGATTTGAGGCTCTTTATGTTCCTGGAGCAAACAGGTGCCTTACTGGACTCTACTAGCATGAGACAGGTCATATGGAGATGTTACTAGTGCCTAGCTCGAGCAAATCGATGATGAACAGGAAGACAGCGATACAGTGAATTATACCCACTTATCAGCACTACTTAATGCCATTTTACTCTGCTACTTAATATTCTCTACATTGA